>WYDI02026393.1:0-44006 GCA_009867235.2 Psittacus erithacus | reverse complement strand
TGTGAATGCTCCATCCCTGGCAGTGTTCAAGGCCAGGCTGGACAGAGCCTTGGGTGACATGGTTTAGTGGGAGGTGTGCCTGCCCATGGCAGGGGGGTGGGAACTTCATGATCTTAAGGTCCTTTCCAACCCTAACTAGTCTATGATTCTATGTACTTCTAATTTCAAGAGCACAACAGGTTCTTCTCAGAAAAGATGCCATTCTTATAAGAAAAAAGAGTGCATAATGGCATTCTGATTATAAAAAAAAAATAATAATTCTTACATGCCTTAAAACAATCCATATAAACCAGAAAAACATGCTGATTTTCTAGGTATCTAATGTAGGTATCGAGAAAGCACTAAGTCTTGTACCGTAAGGGGTAAGTAAGTAACCAGGCTCTTAAATGAAAATCCAAATAGGGGAAGAACAACCTGCTACATAGGACTTGATATTGGATGCCTAATTAGTGGTTGAAGTCAGAGTTTTGCAGTTCCTTAGAACACTCAGAACTGGATCATTTCTCTGATTGAATTAATTCCTAATTTTTCTCTGTTTAAGCAGTATGGCTACTTCTTATTTTCCTGCTGTTAATGAAATAATGTTGAACGAGTATAACACCTCCAAAGAGGATGGAAAATAAAGAGTAAATTCTATCTGCTTCAGACTGCAATTGCAAGAGATGAATAATAGTGAACTATTCGAAGTGCTGTGGATAGGTACCAGATTAATATTTCCCCATACAAAGTGACACAAATACGCAACTTCTGTTCAGAAAAGAGATATGTTTGGATAGAAATCTATTTTTCTCCCAAAGCTTTGTTTAACAAAACTTAAACATTTCTTTCAGCCAATCCCAAGACGTTTCAAATAATAGATACCAACTCCTGCTGATTTTTGTAAGTCTCTAGGCCCACCCAAATACATGAACTCAAATTTAGGACCCAAGAAATCAATCTTAAGCTATGAACTAGTGGTATACATACAACAATTCAGGTGTGTAAGTACTAGAAGAATTCAAACATGTGAAATAATTAACCAACTTGCTATGAATTAAACCATACATACCCCAGCCGAGGAGGTAATACCAGTGCAAACGCTGCTCCTCAGCAAACACTGCCACCACAATCAGTGTGTGAAGATAAATGCCTTCACAGAGCATCCAGAAGTAGTTGCAGCCCAACATGTACTGATGAAAGAATTGCAGGACTTTGCAGCTTACCTGTCAGACAAATGAGATAATGTCACAAACCTGCCAGCATTTTGCATTTAAGCAGGCAAAGACAAATGTTACTGCTAGGAAGCTAAGTGGAACAAAAATCCCCAGCTCTTGCTGGGTTTGTTCAGCACCTACCAGTGACAGGGACTTTAAACTTTTATAAACGAGGTAGATGGAACAAACAGCCCTCACAAGATAAGATAGAAAGAAAATTATGCTAACAGCACTCCAAAAAGTACCACATAACAGAAAATCCCCTTCAGATGTCAGCAAACTGATGCTTTTTAGAAACCAAAGCAAGCAACTTGTTCTCGATGTGCAAGAAAGACTGTGAAGAAGACAGTAACTTAGAGTTCCAGTTTGGGCGATTTCTTTTATTTGTGATTGAACTTTTCTAAGGTTTGTTCAGCTCTCCCATCTGAGCCAGAGATACTTACTCTCTAAATTGTACCCAGCTATGAATATACTCCTTTGTGAAAGGCAAGTGCTGCTGGCAATGGAGATTTTTTTTCATAGGATACCAGGGATACTGGCTTTGCCTCTTCACGAGAAGACAGCTTTTTCTTATCCAAATAGCAAAGCAACACAGCTAAATGGAGCTGGTGAAGTCAGGAAGTGGCTCCCACCTGCAGTTCAGATGAAGTTGCAGACATAGACCTTGAAAGAGACTGGCTTCAAAATGCTGGGAAGCGGTGGGCAGATGGTAGAGGGAAGTGGGTCATGTCCACTACTAGTGAGCAAGTGGAGGGCAATGCCATTTCTCTTCTGAGAGGATCTCATGTCCATCCACCTCCTCAGAGAGAGCAATGAGGTCCCCCACATGGGCTTCTACGCCACCAGCACCAAGTAAGACCAGAAGGAGTGGGAGGGCTTTGCTGTGTCAGCACTGACCCATAGCTCCTGGGGAAGCACCATATGCTACATGAGAATCAAGTCACAGAAGTGATGGCAAAGTGACAATCATTTGTGGCCACAGGAAAATACTCTTTCCCCTGCAGTTCTGCAGATATTTCCAGATGACCAACTGGGCTGTACTGAGATCGCTTTAGGATTTGTCTCTTTAAAATGACATTTTGGCAGGTCAGCATGTAGAGGATTGGTTGTTCTGCATCCATCCGGACTGTACACTGGACCAGAAAAGCCTGTTAGACATCCAGTGCAACACCTTCTGTTGCTGAAAAACATTCCCAAAGCAACTGCCCAAACATGTGCATTTTTCCTGTTTCAGTATTTGTGGTGCAGCTTGGTGCTCATGAAAATATAGGATTATTGATAGGTTAGGATATCGGATTCTGACAGGATTAACTTGAAGGACTGGTTTTTATTTTTGGCAATTCATTTTTTCTCCTCACCACACACGGCAGAGCAGATAGTCACATCTTTTTTCCACAGTGTCTGAACAGTTCTTACAAACTATGCCCAAAAATTGTTACAGGGTGGTTTGAAAAGGTTAAAAAAAAAAAAAGGAAGAAGTATTTGCCCCTTCTTCTGTTGGCAGGTGTGTTCATTAAGGTTCTTAAATTATTCTTGGACTGTATTTCACAAGTCTGGGTCAACATGTTTCTTGCCTTGTTCCCTCGAACATACTCCCATTGAGTATGGACTCAATGTACCCTCTCAGCTGGTGGCTGGCCTTTCTCCCTTCCTCCCTTATTAATCACTCATCCCCACAAGTGCTGCTTTGACCCAAAGGCACTTCCAAAAGGCTGCACACACATTCAGGTGGCACCATCCCTGACATCAGCCAGCTACCCTGGACTCTAGAAGTCAGCAAAACTTCTGAGCCATCACAGCAATTTTCCAGACAGGTTTGATAAAATCTTCTGAGTTCCTGGTTTGGGCTGGGCCAGCCCCGTGCTTCCGCTATGGGGATCTGCAAGGAGGAGCTGCAGGTCAGGGGGTTGACCTGAAAGCTTAAGGCTTCATTTCCCCAATGGTTCCAGTGGGAGTGATGTGGGGTGCTTGCACATTGCATGCAGGCTGATCCTGCTTGGGCCAGTGCCAAAGTCACCCAGCTTTTCATCCAGCCACTGGAGCTCTGGGCATGGTCTTGTACTACGGCCAGGCAGCTGGAGGGGAGAGGAGCACAGCCATTAAGTTCTGCAACAAAATTATGGAATCATAGAATGGTTTTGGTTGGAAGAGACCTTAAAGATCATCTAGTTCCAACTCCCAGTTGGTGTCCTCCCAGGGCACACCAATCCATGGTATATTGTCATACCTGTCATTTCAACTTAGTGCTTTCATCATTTCATATTGCTGAACTGAAAGAGAGATGACTACAGGGTATCCTTACTTGTCTGACAGCTGTTTGCATTGTTCACCGACACCCTGAACAGAGACTGACCAAACATACCTTCCATTTGAACTAAGCCAGTCTTTGCTGCAACTTTTATTTGTAGCTCAAAGGCACACATAGAAAGCACACCACCTGAGAACTACGTACGTAAATTCATTTGCTTTATGTACCAATATTTCTTCCTTTCCTGTACCCTTCATGTGAATTATTACTTGTGGCTTTAAAAATTAAATCATATACCTATCTTTTAGAGTAATGGCCATACTGACAGCTTATGACTCTTCTGATGAATTTAATCACTTGTTAAGCAGTAAGTTAAAGAAGTAAGAATACCATTGGCAAAGCATGAAGGATGGGAGTGATTAGTACATAGATTCATAATCACATTATGAGATATCACATTGAGACTGAATCTGATAAAATCAGCATAAAGAGTTGAAGCACAATTGAGATGTTTTGACGCATTAAGATGAATTATGTGAAATTCATATTAATCAAACTGCAGCAAAAATAAGTCTTTGCTTTCAATGAACTAGCAAATGCAGCACATTCCATCTGTGGCTAAAAGTGACGCAGTGGAAATATTTTACTACAATAAAAAGAGAGTGTTTCTCTTAGATCAGAGCAGGTAAAAGAGAAAAAACTGTTTCTACTGAGAACTGGATTCATGCATTGTATAAATAAAACATGACAAATGTAACCAACATCTCTGTGTACATTAGTCTTAGCTGGGAAAACTGCAGACCTAGTGAGTTTTGCAAAATGCTTATTCTTACAGAAACAAGTAAAATAAAACTGCAAAATTACACAGAAGCAAATTTTCTACCACTTCCATGCTTGACAACTGACTGTTAACTTTGGGCTAAAAAACATGTCCAGAGGTTTTGTCTTTTGCTGAAGTCAAATATATTTTGTTGCAAGTTGTTTGAGTCAGGGGCTCTGTCCTTGTTGTGTCTTGTATGATACGCAGCAGAGTCAAATCCTGGACTCAAAGGATTATCACAGCACCTTCACACAACAGAGAGTAAAATGTGAAGAGCTCTCAGTCTATAGGTGTGCAGATGACTGAAGCTAGTGGGTTTCCACTCCTGAGCAATGCAGACTGAGAGGAAATAGCTTGTACTTTCTAGTTAGCCCACTAACTGTTGCTTAGGCAGGTGTGTCCCTGACTCCCAAACATAGGAATAAACAAATGCTCCTCCTTTTGAGAGACTAGAGACAGACAGCATTCACTGCACAGGTTGGTGGATATGCAGTAAAGGAAAGATACAATTACCAGGAAAGCCCGCAAAGCTAGGTAACCACCTAAGGGAGAAGCTCCTTTGTGGTTCCAGAAGGATGGCCAAGAATGAACCCTTTTTTGTCAGAATGCATCTTGGCAAGAAATATAATCTGTGCACAAAGAGGCTGCCTCCTGCTACTTGTTCTCATCGCACTGATGAACACAAAAGCTGACAGAAGTTCTTTACAGATCTGCAGGATAGCATCCAAGAAAAAAAAAAAATCTCCTTTACTGATAACTTTTTGATAACTTTCCTTCCTCATGAAAGCAACCTAAATTCTGTCTAACTGCTCAGGGGCAAAAGGAGTCAATAGGAATACAGACAGCCATACTCTTCCTGCAAATCTTGCTAAGAGTTGTGTAACTCTTTCAAACACCTCAACTGCAGTATGTAATGCGAGCATTTCAAAAGGATGCTGGAACCATTTCACAGAGAAGAAATAAAATAATTTATTCTCCTTTTACAAGAAGGAGCTAGAACAGGTGTCTATGATGTTTTGCAGGATATTTTGGCATATTACAAACACTTAATGTTCCAGTCCTGTTAAAGGACTCCCAAAGGTCCATCTGCCTACGCAGAACCCTGCAATTGTGTAGTAATGGAATTGGCATGCCACTTTCCTTGGCTAACCCAGCAGCCTCTCATCACATGTAGTTGTCATTTCCCTCTCTCCTTGGTTATCAGTTAATAGGTTATGGACAGGAAGCTGCAGCATTAATTACCATCACTACCCTTTAGAGCAAATCAAACCAAAACACTCTGACCGCATAAACCCCAGAATACAATCTTCAACCATAATAACAAAATGTAATGTGAAATAAACAGCTAGTTGTTTTTGAGCAGGTCTTCCTAGTAATTCAGTCAGAGTAAAAGGACTGACTCAGTTTTGGCATAGGAAAGTTGTACAGATTCCTGTGTCTCCTCATTCCTGTGATGCTTTCCTGGGTGAAAGGACTCAGGTTGGGAAGTTAGGGGGTCTGTGTTGTACACCAGCCTGCCCTATGGAAAGCAAGGATGGGCGAGCCCCCTGGTGTGCGTAACACAACCTCTTTTCAAATGCTTGCTATCATTGAAATGCCCCCTGACTGACATTTCAAGTGAATTGGTAAAGTGTAGACCAACCAATGTTACTGACTCTAAACCAAGCCAGCTATATAGGCCACCACTTCAGCTATTCACTTGTTTAAAAGGAAATAAACATATTCAACCTTATTAGCCTGGTTCATCTTCACTTTTGTGACCTCCCCAGTGCACAGCAGTGAAGGATCCTCCTCGAGGAGAGTTTGTACTGCTTGCCACAGAAGGCAGACATGATTTATTCAAATTCAGTTTGAAGGCAATACAATACAGTCTCAGATATTCTTAACCCAGCATTTTTAAGGAATAGCATAAAGTTTGATTACTGATCTACCTTACATGCTTGTTTGTTTGTTTTTCTGGCTATTAGAACATCATTCTACGAAAATATTCTTAAATTCCAAGTATCCACATGTTGCACAAATAAGCAATAAAAGGATTTTCCAAAGCAAGACAGAGCTAAGTATTGTAGCTGTAAATCATGCCTATCAGAACGTCATACCATTATACAATATATCTACTATGAGTCATCCATTAAATTGTGTTCCAGTCAGAAACCCGGCACACAGGGGCTCGGGCTATGATTAATGTTTTAATATACTTTTAAACCATTTACAGAACAAAATGTACACAGTTGCTCAGAGGGATCCTACGTTTTGTGTTACAAGAAAGCAAAATATGAAATTTAACAACAGGGGATATTTTTAACAGCATCTGTGTTCATGTCTATGCTACAGCAAAGCAGCCAACCCAGAATTAGGCATTCTGGACAGGAATTAATATGACTACATCCGCACATCATTGGGTCCCAGCTGCTGTAGCAATTGCTTTCCTTGGGCTGTAGCTTTGCACTCTGCAGGGTGCTGTGCTGTGCTGTGCTCCCCAGCACATCCAGCAGGGATGTGCCAGCACTGTCAGCATGCTCTGGCCATTGGCTTCTTGCCCATGGTGTGCACCATGGCAAGCAAGCTTCACACTGCCTCATCATGCCCAATGGGGTTTTTTAGCTTGGTTTCTGAGGAACGAAGCTTCTCAGGAAGGATCATAAGTATGAGCTGGACTGATGGAGCAAGGCAGAGAGGCCATCATAGAGGGACCCAGGGGAAGAGAAAACAGGGGCAACCTGGGTAGCCTGAGAAAATAACACAGGAACTATTTGACCTGCTGTTCATTTGGACTGGAAATGGAGTCAAAGTGCTAAGAAGATCTGTTGTCATCTTCTCCCAGTGGTGGGAGGTAATCCACAATAAAAAGGGGGTAAGAGCTTCAGTTATTCCAGGCACCTCTCCTCCACTATCACACCAGAGCAAGAGTCAGTCACTGGGCACAGTAGGATGGGACAAGACAGAGGTTACTCAAACACAGATTCATGCAGGGCCTGGGCAGATTTTACAGTCATACCTGAGCACTGGGCATGTTGCACCCTGATCCAGGCTACTTTAAGTACGTCTAACAGCCAACTGTACTTATAGTTACATTTGAGGTATAAGACCTAGGCCTGCAAAGGTGTTTCCTAAGGACTTGGTACACATATAGTTTTGATGATATGGATATAACCACTCCATTATTCATTTAAATGCTCTCTAATGTATGACCAGGATTTGTGAGATTACATATAGATTCCTAAATTGGCCCTCATGTAGTCAAAAGATAATGAGTCAACAGAAGTGATGGAGATCATCCTAAGGAAGTATCTAAAATAATTCAGATGGATAGTGCCCTGAATGTGCCTTTGTCTTAACTTCAGCTATGAAAAGATCATGGAGCCACTAGCCTACCTGTATGTATCTACAAAACAGGTGTCCAAATGTAAGATATACCTGCCCTTAAATGCCTGTGGGTGTTTTAACTCTCTAGAAGCACTCAGAATTTGCTCCAGTGCCTCTCCTGAAGTGATCTACTGACAGGGGGTGCCCCCAACCATTTGAAGGATGTTGGGCCAAGGGGACGCTAGGAAATTCAGAAAACATTCAGTTGGGTATATGCAACATAAGCCATTTAGAGGTGACATGGTGAGGAAAGGAGCTTAATTATCCAAATAGATGACCTATTATTGGTTGATAACTTGTTCTGACAACTAAAGACCATGTACATAATTAGCCCAAGCCTCTTAATTTTTAATTTCTGCTGAGAGCTGTTACTGTTTCTTCTCATGTACTCTTACCCCATGTGCTTGGCTGTCATCTGTAAAGACATTTTGATGCCCTTTCATTTATTTTTCTTCTGTTTCAGACTACTTCTGTTTGGCCTTAAATACTTTCAAGAGGAGTAGGGTGGCTGGGTCATGACTAAAAATGGGCTATAAGTCTCCACAGCAGTCACCAAACAGCAATGAAATAGCATAGTTGACATTCTTCTCACCTAAGCTGGATGTCTGACTTCATGGTGCAGATGTGTGGATTGAAGTAGTCCCTGGTGAGGAATGTGCCCTCTGCTTTTAGTACACCTGACCTGTTTTAGCCACCTGCATTAGAGAGGGGCAAATTATCTCTTGGACTCAAATGCAGCTGCCTGCACTTGCAGCACTGCCATTTTATCAAGCGCATTCCAGTGACAAAAATAGCTGTGGCCACACAATATCAAGGACAGTATCATGTTTTGGAAACATGATGGTACTGCCCTTCTGAGAGGAACGTTTTGTAAAATGTCCATCTTTTGAGAGGTTTTGAAAAATCTGCGTTCTGTCCAACTCAGATTCAAATTTCTCACATTTTAGGTGGACACTTTTAAAGTCACATGGTAAGGAAAACTTGGAGAGGAGCCTCAAGTTCCATTTGAATTATCTTGAATTAGTAGTTGCTTCTAAAACTGCAAGGCAGGTTTCCAAACACAACTACTTTATATTCCCAGAGAAATATCAACCAAAGCTACTTAAATGCTCTATTCATGTGGGAGGCCTTGTGTAGAAAACACAAGAGCAGGAGTTCGTTAGAAGATACCATGCCCGTACAGCGTAGCACAGCATCCTCCAAAAAGGCAACTGTTAGCATTCGCACTTCTTGATCTGACATTTAAGAAGAGGTTGCTACTTGACATTTTTAACATGCCTGTGTTTTTAGGGGCTAATGACAAATAATCTGTTTACATTTCAATCTCTCAGGTGCTGGGAGACAGTGCAGCCAGCAGAAATTTATGGTCATCCAGGTCCCACCCTGCAGTTTTAGGTTATCTTCACTTTGTAATTACAAACCTTTCCCATCATTTGAGGAAAACCAACAGGAAACATGCTAAAAAGCCTCAGTAAAGCATGGAGAACTGAATTAATGTCAGAACTAAGTCAAGAACAGCTCCACATGGAAAAAGACAGCCTTCCAGGGACCACTAGAGCTCAGTTCTGAGGGTCAAATGAGTATACCTTTCTTGTACAGCATGTCATGAATTTCAGCAAACCTGGAGTGAATTCTCTTATTTTGCAGATAGAGCCTGTGTGTGCTTTGCTATGACAACCTCATATAAACGCCCTAGTGGCTGCAAATGGCCGCTGTGGGCAAACAGCAAAATTGCAGTCAATGACAGCAAGACCAGGGATGCTGAGGTTTTGCTGATTCTGAAAACAGCTGTCCTAGGTATACTGACTTCACACTGCCACAGTGGCAGAGCTTCAGGATCCAGAGATGGCACAGGTGCTCAAGGATTAGGCAAAAAGGCAGGTTAAATCTGCCTTTTCACAGAGACATTTATGAGGTATTCAGCCTCCATCCCTTCTGGTCTTCCTCACCTGAGCAGAAAAGATGCAGCCTGAAAACGTGGGAACAATGACTAGGACCTGATGCCTTCAACTTTGGGAAAACAGTGCATTTTGCAGTATACAGTTCTTTCTAGAATTGCATTTCTGGAGGAAACAGCACTCTGCCTCCTAAATAAAAGGCTGTGTGTGGGAATCACACTGCCAGAACACCATCCACAGGATCTGATAGAGGCTGGCTTATTCTGACACGAAATACCTTGGAACTGGGCTACATGAAAGCTATCATCCCTTCACGATTCTGCAACAGTTTTGAGAAACCTGAGCCTACTATTAGTTACTGCTTCAAGAGAAGAACAAGCAACTGAAATGCTGAGACATTTTCTTTTCCTGGGAAAAGCGATGAGGAAATCTGTCCCAAAATAAATACTTATTCTTAGACTCTTAAACCTCTGTTTTCCCCTCCTGATGGCAGCTGTTAATTTGATGATGCCTTCCAATTGAGAAAGCAACCATAATACTATTGTTGTGAAAGCTCAGACCTTTTTCAGAGATGGTGATTGACTGACTTCTTTGCAGCTCAGATTCAGTTGTTCCACACAAACCACAAATACTCTTCACAGAAGTGCCATTTATGAATGCTGTGAATTTTCTTTAATCATCCATACTTCACATTCTGGCCATGGCACACCACATCAGATCAGTGAATCTGATACCACCAGGATTACATGGTGCTTTGTTTCCTCCATTACTCCGAGAATTTTGAGAAAATAAACAAGTATATAAATTCCTTGGGAAAAATGATGGGAATTACTGCTTTGTTTCATGCCATTTAGACCCTGAAAGATCTGTCTGAAAATGAATGCAGATATTATTCCAGCCTGAAAATTTGTGAGAATTCTTTGAATGTGTCTGGCTCTGAATTCACAATGTCCCCTAGTCTGCATTAATCTCTTTGAACCCCATGGGAGGGGGAAGACTTGATCCATCCTAGGAGATGGAACAAAAAGAGATTTTGATATACATCTGAATTACTGCAGTGTTATGCCAGTGCAACCCAGTGATTTCAATGAGGATAAAACTGGTGCCATGGTGCCAGAGCTGAAGAGCAGGAGATCCTGTCCCTGTGCATGCTGCACAATACCATGCCACTTTCCTTGTCCCTGAGGTTTAGTGCTGGACAGGACTAGTGAAAGGCAACCTAGACAGCAAATGGAAGCAATGGATCATAGCCTGAGAAACGCAATTCTGCTGATACTAGAGAAATGCAACGTGTCAGTTGATTTGTGGATAAGGGTATAGGCAGATAGATAGAGCAGGAATTTCCCTTCCCTGTCACTTCCTGAGGTGACCCCCTGTAGACACATGCACATCAGGTACTGTTTTTGCTTGCACCTGTCAGGCCCAGCTGTCACAGCATTGAAACTTGAAATGTGATATGGTGTTTTTTAGTCCTGTTCAGAAATATTTCTTTGTTGGGAAAGCTTCTTTCTAGATCTGAGCATTAGAACCAAACCTTCCTGTTCTCCCTCTATTTCAATGGATTTCCCAATTACCAGTGGCATCCTTTCATGTTAAATTAAAAACTAAAATAAATAAATAAATAAATAAATAGAATAATTATAATGAATCTTAGAAGGATGCTAGTGACTACATTGGTTCGTCTTTCAGAAGATAGTTTGTGAGTCCCCTGTCCTGGTATAGCATTTGCTATGTCAGGAAAGAACTTGTGCCACTGAAACACCCGCTCTTCTCTGCTTTACTGGTGAAATCCAATGACAAGACAGGTAGTTCTCGCAGAGGAAATGGGAGGGATAGGAGATGCGACCTTGTCTTCATGCACCTGCTCAGGAAAAGGAAAACTAATGGGATTTGTGTATTTATGTGTAGATATCAAAAATTACCTGGGGCATCTGCAAAGTCTAAAGCATAGCCTCAGTCCTTGGGTTGCAAATGATCAATTAAAAGGTTAAGTTGACTCATCCATAACAGGCACTTCTGCTTCTTGTTTTACTCTGGAGCTGAATAAAAAATGCCAGAATCTCATCACTGAACATAGCGTGGTGAGACATGAAACTGGTGGAAAATCTTTGGAGACTAACTTTGACCCTCAGAAAAAGCAATACAGAAAAGCAAATAATACATTTTATGCTCTCCAGGCCAACTTTGCTGAGCCAGTTTGTCCTAGTGAAGTTTACGCACAAATATAAACCTCAAATGCACAAAATCTGCACAATCTGTAAATTCACAAATACACATTGGGACCATCCCACCAAACCTTGCTCCTATACCAGAGGGAGGTATAGGCAGAAAGGCAGTGTTTTAGATAGTCAGTTGGACTCTTCATTAGACGAAGGGCTCATAGGGAAGATGACAACAGCTTTCAGAAGAACATTGACCCTCTCCTAGTGTAAAAGATGATACACTACAGAAGACTCAAGAGACATGACTTCTAGGTATTGGCCAGTAATTCTGTGTTAGAAGTTTGGTCTCTGATTACTTCTGAATCTAGATGACACTCTAGAATAGCTTTGAATCATCTTTTTGGGGCTAAACTTGCTGCATAGGCCCATGTAAGTGATCCAGTGGGAGAAGGATGGAAGAACAGATGTACTAAGATGAAAGACCTTGGAGATGCTTTGAGAGTGACAGGAAAGCTCTGGAAATACTTACATTAATAAAGAATCAGATTATTTAACAAGAATGGAGCCTCCTGAAACTCTACCCTGAGCATAATACATGAAACAACTCAGAGGATCAAAGTGCCCTTCTTTGTGGAGCTCCACCTTTGTTGCTTCCAAGAGCGGCTGCACGAAAGAGACTGCTGGGACTACTAAGGCCAATACAAGTCACATGGGGCAGCAGTTTTTCCATTTATCTTCACTGGTATCAGCTAAGAGCCTCTTATTTCAGAAGAATATGTTTTAAAACCCCACAGGCTCTGCCAGGCTACATCAGAAGGAACTGAAAGCAACGAGGGATGAGAAAGTAACATTTATACAGTAAAAATTCCTAAAATGGACACTATTCTTGAAATGCTGTGAATCTCCTTCGTTTTCTTGGCTCTCATTTCATTGCTATGCCTTTGAGAGTAGCAGAGGTCCCAGTATCATAACCCTATAAATCACAGTAACTACCCTTTATACACTCCTCATCTGCCCACAGAGCTCAATGTTTTATTTCTGCTGTTTTACTGTGACAGGGAGGAAAACCTAAGACACTTGGGCAGTCGTGGTTTCCACTTGCATTTTTAAATGGTGAGATTATTTACAGTGTTCTAGTGTCCATGAGGATACTAGATTTTTCAATATTACTACAACTGTAGCCTTGCTTTAAAGACTGTAATGCTTGTAGACTCCAGCTTTTGTGCTCTTCTCAGTTTCTCATGGTCTCACTAACAATGCTGAGTGGAAGTAGCTTAGTAGTTACTCCTGAAGGTGTGATTCTTACCAGGAGATGGGGTTTGGGCAGTACAGATAAACTGAGTGCCCTTGTCATCCCACCTCATGCCCACAGTGATAGCAACAAGTGAAATGGAGCTGTTGGAGCAAGTCCAGAGGAGGGCCATGAGGATGATAAAGGGGCTGGAGGGCTGGAGAACCTCCCTTATGAAGATAGGCTGAGAAAGTTGGGACTTGACAGAAGCAAGGGTGAAACTACTACATAAAATGTGAAGAGGTTACAGAGGAGGCTGGAGAAAGAAGAGAACAGATATCTCCACTACAGCAGGAAAATGACAAAAATACAGTAAGATCTCTTAAACCTTTTCTGGTTTAAGAAGTTCCAGTTACTGAGCTATTACTGCCAAACTTAGTGCCATTTACAAATATATGTATATTGGTGCCCATGAAGTTGATAAATTATTCAGTTTCTTATTAGCAGAGCTATCGCTCCAACCATGAGCTCTATCTCCCTTACCCCCATCAGTATTGAGTATTAAAATTACTAATCTTGCTGAATACAAAAAATGAAAAATATAAATCTCATGTCTCTATATTAAAAGATTAGGCAGCAGGAGTTTTATTTATATTTCCAGGTTTTTTAATGGAGAACATAATGTGCTGTTTACAGATCACCCTTATTCTGTGAGTCAGTCTCATTTAAGGTGATAGAAGATATACCTTCCTATAAGATCTGTTCCAGTAATAATGTAATTAAAGCATTTGCTATTTAAAACATAAAAAGTATCTCACAAAATATTTAGTATATGTAAATGAGTGTTCATATATGCATCCTATTTATTTTTGTACCAAGTGTTTCTGAATCTTTTTCATTGCTCTCCGCTTCTTGAGTGGCCACCTAGGCTCATGTCTTTTTCTTCCATCACTTCAGATCCAGGTAAGAAAAACAGAAAGAGAAAGAGAGAGGAGAGAATAAAATTATATAACTAGAAAGCAGGAAAAAAGACAATGTAAAAAAGCAAATAAAGATATATCAAAAAAGTGGCCTGACTTACCATTTTGCATGAGCAAGATGACCATCAAAGGGTTTAACTCTGTGCAGCAAACTATATGTGAGTAAGGATGTGGTACGGCCTCTCCTGATGTAAATGATGCTTTGGATTGTCTCACATCGTTGTGTCTGGATCACAGGCAGAATGTGCATGTCTTGGTGTTAGGGATGAATTTCCTCTCTTGCTCCTCCTGTCTTTTCTCTTTGTTATTTAACAGAACATTCTTTTTTTCTTTCAAAATTATATGTATTTGTTCATATCCTTATAAATATGTATTCACAGCAAGTATTTTCCCATGGCATTGCATATTTAAAATCTATTGTGAAACTTTAGGCAGGAAAAAAAAGGCAGGAGCTACTGGGGTGGAAACATATTTATTATTTTGAAGAGTAAATACCACCAACTTCATCTCTGTATATGGCCATTACATAAGGGTCCCTGTAACTGAAATTCCTTCTACACACTTCAGATTTTCTGTATATATTGGAGGTAGGAGCCACACACACATAAGCCTGTCAGGCTCAGAAAAAGCACAGGTGGAAAGTGGATACATGAAGAAAACTTCAGGAATTCAGAAGTAGTTTCTTAAAATGGACTTAAGAAAACAGAGGGTGCAGTAGCGATAGGTGCAGTAGCGATGGAAGAAAATGATAAAGCTATAAAGCTTTCATTTGCTCTGTTAATTGGCATTAAAATTACTATGGGAATCTATTTGGTGGAATAATTAAATTTTTAACATAAATGCTTTAAGTCTTCATATATTCATATGGAGACTATATGTAATATATTTTGTAATATATATGTAATATATATAATGTGTGCTTAGCTGGCTAGCTGCAGCCAGGTTTACTAACACAGCTATAGTCAGTAAGATCAGTGCAAGGACACGCTTGGGCCATTTCCTTGACTGTACTGAGCACTTAAGGGTGCTCTTCATATCCCCACTGGAGACCTGAAAGCTGATCACATACAGGAACCTCCACACTGTCCTGGGACTTCACAGTCTCCAAAGGTAATCACTTATGTCATTTCTATACTGTCTGTTGCCACTGCAATGGAGTTTAGGGTTTTAATTAGGTGATGCTCAGTGTGCCAGTACCTGTCCTGTGGCTACATGGCTCTACAGAAGCCTCTGAGAGCTTTGTCATTGAATCCACTGGGGTCAAGGTTACTCAAAATAAAATAATAAAGATCCAAATAAAGATCCAGCCCAAAGGCACTAGATACAGTTTTAAAATGAAATCTTAGAGCACAAGAGTCCTCACCACAGCCTCAACTTTTACTTTAAAGCACTACAGATAATTTACTTCTGCTGTCAGGAAGTATCATTCTTAACCCTGAGGTAAGGATCTTACTTCAATTTAGGTGCCTTATATCATCTGACAGCTTTTTATCTTCAAATATCAAGTGTATTTTCATTGCATCTCTTGCACAGGCTATGTACATATGAAGCCATGCGGGAAGGAGAAAAAAATGTGTGATTTTTAAATTATTCTTCTGCTCTTCTTCTTTTTTTTTTTTAATCTCCAGATGGTCCCTGGGACTGGTGATGTTTTCGTTAGCCCATATATTTCCTACTTTAATTAGCTTACTTAACCAGTAAGCTTTAACTAGCTCACTTAACCAGCAAGCTTTAACTAGCTCACTTAACCAGCACGTTTGAGAGACACAAGTGATCAGATTATACCAGGTGCTAATGTTTAATCACTTTCACGAAATTAAAGGCAGGTAAATGGCTGAAGCATAACTGAACGATCTTATTAGAAGTCAAGCTGATTAGTGTTGTGACATAACTTGAGAGATTCCCAGCCTTGCATTAATTTCACATCAGCTGGGGCTGCAGTAATGGCAGTGAGCACAACGCCACTGCTCTGTTAGAGACAAAGATCAGAGCTGGGTGGCCAAGATCTACAATACATATTTATCAGCTGCGTGGCTGGTACAATTTCTGTCACTACCTATGAGCAGTGAGGCATGCTACTGCTTTGATTTACCACCACACAAGGAACAAAAATGCATCAAACGGATCTTTTGGCAGGGCATTTTTTAAAAAAGTGGTATCTCTCCCCATTCCTACTTCTTCCCAGCATGTGTGCTTGCGAGAAAGGACTAGGGACTGCCGAGAGTATCTGCCCCTTCAGGGGCTTTGTTGGGAAATATCAGGTAGTTAGTGCGGAGAGCAGTGGGGATCTTACACAAGTTTGAATGGATGGGCTAGTAGGAGCATGTCTGAGGCTTCTCCTCCTGTACCTGATTCAAAGATTTTTATTGCTTGGTGAAAGATCTAAGCAAGGCTAAGTGAAATTCTCAGAATCTGAACCGTCCATGTGTGTTTTATCAGATGGCTATCATTAACTGGTGAATAGGAATGCTTGGTTTTGTTGTGGCTCTAGTCATTTCACTGGGGTCTTAAGATGGAGAGGACTCATGCGATACTTACAGGATCCCTTTTTACAAGGCCTGGGTTAGGCACAACAGCAATGAGGTGGGCAATTGTAAATACGGAGTTCAGCACATAAGAAGAAAACAAATTCTTATGCAGCGTTATCCTTTGACAGCTGAGGCTCCTGAAAAAAATGTAGCACACGTTGTAAATTAGTATTTTTCTTCTGATGTCACTTTAACAAGCTCTTTCTGGCTACAGACTCTCAAGAATGCCTTTTGGCAAGGCAAAATTGGAAAATACATGCCTTGCATTGCAGCCATAACCTCTGTCAATTTTTCTGTTTTGTTTTTACACCTGTTTAGAACCACATGCTTTTTAGACCATGTTGTAAAGAGCCATCCAGCTACATTCTCAGCCCCTGATGCCTTTCGTTGTTTCATGGTAATCTAGATATTATGTGGTGAAGCAGAACCCTGAGAATTATTAGTTGCGCATGATACAAGTAATGATCAGGAATACTGCTTTATAAGTAACTCTTCCCTGGAGGCTCAGTTTCTCAAATACTCAGATGAAAATTATTTGCTACTTTCAGAATTAGTGGCAAGACAGGATGGGAACTTTGGGCAGGAATCTCCTTAAATTACAAGGGGATTTGAATTGGTATCCTGCATGTTTCTAACTCCAGCTGAGCTCCCAGATCAGGAGAGATTGTTTTCCTGCTCAGAAGGAGCAGCAATCTTTCCTGAATACCGACTTTGGAGATGGTAGGATTTTTGCTATTGTAGGTAGCAGAATTTCACCAGAGAAGTTCACAGGGTTCTTCTGAAACCAAGTCATGACTGCAGTTTCAGACCTGAACCATCCCTCCTTTCTAATTCATGCCCAAATCCTCATGCCACCTCATTGGCTACCCCTGATGCAGAGAAAACTGCCTCCACAGTGCTCCACGACCCAGAGCAAAGCCTGGGGCTGGCAGGAGGTGATTACAGAAAGGCAATCATGGAGTTGTTAGATAAAGCTGTGATGTCTGTATTCAGTGATCACTGAAAGCTAGCAGGCAAAAACAGCAGCTAAAAAAACTAAGAGCAAGTGTGGCTGCCTTGCTGAAGTAAGCTTCCCCCTCAGCACTAGGAGTCTTTTGAAGTCTGGAACAGAGCACAGGAAGCGACTTTCTGATGCTCTGCAAGTGGAGGTCAATGCAGAATGCACTTTCTTTCGAAACAGAGAACTAATCTAACCAATTGAACTCTTTAGTTATTTTGCTTGTTTATTTATTTGTTTTCCATTTCTTTAGCTCCTTGGTCAGCTGCCACTTATTTTTTCTTTTCCTTATGCCTATTTTCTGAGTCATTGGATGGACTTCTTCCTTTAGCTTGAGGTCACCTTTCTGGTTATAATCATCATCATCCTGTAATGCTCATCACTTTTATTCACCTCGTTATTTACCAACGTACCTTACTTGGTTCAGGAAGTCCATGAGATGCTAGTGGGTTAGGAATGGGAGCATCCCTATATTGATTTTGTATTGCTCCTTTAGCATCAGTTACAGGCAACTGTTGAGCACCAGGTATGGAAAGAAGACTGGTGTGATACCAAGCCTCTTCCCAAAAAATTAAAATTTCCCTTTTACTTAGAGCAGTCTTTTCAGCTCCTGGCCACAGAAATGTAGATCCTTGTCTCTCCAGCTTCCTCTCTACAGGGCTACTGGTACAGAGAGACTGTATTTCGTGATAATCTCTGCCAGGTACATATGCTTCCACTCCCATTCCTGTCCTTCCTCACTGCTCCACTTGACTTTTGACAGTCTTACTCCTCTATTAAATTGGACTGTCTGTCACTGCATGTTGCCTTTGTTGTCCAAGATCCCTTCCCTGCCTGCCTTCCTCCCTTACTTTCACTCCTGCATTGCTCTCCTCCTTTCCTTTCAGTATTCCCCACCTTTCTTTCTTGACTCCAGCTTTCATGCTAAAGACCGATCTGGATCATTAAGCATATACTTCCATACCCTCACTTTTTAATTTGACCTTCAGTGTTTGCCATCACAGTGGCATCAGCACCTGCCTGATTCAGTCTACACTGAGAGAACATTTTAGCAAACCCAAATCCCTTACTTGATTCATCCTGTCTTCTGGTTTTGAAAATCTGTAATCTTCTCCTTCTCTGACCTATTGTAGCCCGTAGCCCTCTTCCTGTCCCTCTTCCTGATATCCTAATAATTCCTTCATGTATTTTTACAGGCTCCTTTTCACCTTCCCCTCCATCTTTCTGTATGCTCCCTACTCTGCATTATTGATCATAACGCAAGAAGGCATCACTAAGCCAGTTATCCGTGCCTAGATCTTCTGAGTTTTTGTGTCACTGGGCTTCTATCAATTGTGTCTCAGAGTTTCAGAGCCTCCTATGTTTCTTGTGGTTCCCTTGTGTTTCACATTTATTCTATGTCTCCTACATTTCCTTTGACAGAGATGGGCTCTCCTATCTACTCACAGCCACCCTTACTTTTGAGTTCCTATCTCTGCTTCCCTATTCCATCTGGGATGTTTTGACTTCCAAGGAGATTTTAGCATTATTTTCTTCATAGATCTGCACTGTGAATCTGTCATTTGTTCTCACTCATGAATATCAATTACTGCAAATACCCATTTTTACTCCCTGACAGTTATTTTTCATCTCCTACACACTTGTTTAGTTTTCAAACTATTCTCATGTTTTCTACCTTTCTCTCCCTTACCCGTGGGGAAAACTCTCAATGAACTTCTACAAATTATCTTTCCACACATTATCCTTCTTCAGCTTTAAAAGCCTTTGCAAGAATTAGATTGCAGGTGCATTCAGAACACAGCCATATATTATTCTTGTAAATCTAGACTTATTGTACTCCTCACATGTCTTTAAACAAATGTCTTTGTTTTAATAATTCAATTAGAAGTGATTTTGAGCTAGGAGTCCCTTTTTCCTTTTGTGTTTTATCATATAAGATAGTGGAGTCTCTGTCTGCAATTATAAAAATACTGCAATAATCTGATGGTGCATGTAACACTTTATTTAATTAATACTCTGTCTCCTGTTATGAGTTAGTACTGCTTAGTGATGCTCATCACTACTGATTCAGAATTCCCTTCAAAAAGTACTGCAACATCTGTGGTGCCAGATCATTATGAATCTTGATACCCAAAACTGAAAGGAAAATAAATCTCTGCCAGGAAAGACTTACATGTCGGAAACAGCAACTCTGCAAGCTGTTTGTTGCTGCCACTACAGTCAGAGGCTATTATAGAGTCCAAAAACCATTTCTTGCTATCTGATTGCCTGTCTGATTGACAACTTGCCTTCTATTGAAGGTCAAATAATCTATTGCTGTCATAGCCACATGACAGAAACCCAATGAAGGCAACATGAACCTTGCCCCCCTACAACTTTATTCTCACTTTCTTATGATCATAGTTTGGTTTCACTTTTGTCCTCCCATTTTGCAAGCACTTTGTTTTAATTCTTTTCTCTACTTCTTCCTATAACCTTTGTGCCATGGATTAGTCACAGAAGGGGAAGGAGAAGTGGAGGAGAAAAGAGAGAAGGAGGAAGTATGTTACTTTCTGGAAAGCTGCTGCAAAGATGAGTCTTTCAATGTGGCCTGGGACTGGTCAGGATTGTGTGTCATCTGTGACTCAGAGCTAACAGTGAGTCAGAGAGCCTGAACCTGCCTTGCTCACAGCAAAGAATCACCTTCCTGGTCCGTTTTGGGTAGCTAATTTAACTAGATCCTGTCTTTACTGTCCCAAAGAACTCTGAAGCCTAGGTTTAGGACTTGAAATCAAATTAAACTGTGCTCTTCTCAGCTTTCTTAAAGCATTACTTTGGCTATGGTTTTGTGCTTTTTATAATTAGATGGGAAAGGAATTAATCGGTTCATTGGGTAGAGTTTCTAGATATCTCTGCATCTGATTACTGCATGTTATCACAGTCACTCATCAAACTGCCTCTGGAAATTAGCCGAATTCACAACCTGTATTTTGGATCCACCTATTTTGAATTTGTAATCCTACAGACTCTTTTAGTCTATGCAAAATCCAACTGTTTCATTTTCCTATGTTTCCTAGACTTGCTCTTAGTGGTGGTAATGCTGGGGGCTTGTTCTTTTACAACCCTTCCTGTCTGGCAGTTGAGGCACAGACACCAAATTGTATAGCTTTAAGATTTATGCCAGCTTCTTCTGGCCTCTCAATTTACTAAGCATACCCTTTTCCAGCCTATATGAACACCCTCACCCGTGGTGCACCTTTCCAGGCATCAACAGCAGATGAAGTAACTAGAAAGAAGCTTCACATAATGTTGCTGAGAAAATTACTATTAGAAGGCATACAACCTGGACCTATCCATGGATATGTAGTTACATATAGATCAAAACCAGGGCCAGAAACAGGCTAAGATGCCTCATGTAAGATTTAGATTAAATAATACAGAAACTTTGAGGCTAGAACTGATTTAAGCACTGGCATCAAATATCTGGAATTTTGTGAAGCACCTTTCACTGCAGATTTTTAGAGCAAGGAAACCATCCCTTGTACACTAGAGATGGGGCTTCAGGAAGGGATTCTTTTCATCCCCAAATCTATGCAATTACTATGCATGTGTAAGCTGGAATTTCATGTTTGCTATGTGCTGATGGATTCTATAGATCTTCAAATGTGTATTTGTGGTTGAAAAAACGACGTCTCAGAAACTCAGACAATGAAGTTGATACCTCACAATCCAGTTTGTCACACAGGCCTATTTGTGTTCTGGCATAATTTTAGCTTGAAATAATTTCTTGCAGGCTAAATTACAATCTTGAAACAGTATATTCTTACAACGACACCAGTAAAGACATAAGTTACTATAGGTTGCCATTATTGTGCAACTGTTCTTTCTTACACTCTGTAAAGAAGCTCATGAAAAAAAAAGATTATGGGTGGGTTTTTTTGGTTTTTTTCTGCCTTTTTTTTTTTTCCTTGCATTCTTGATGGGTCAAAGAACACTGCATTCTCTGAAGAGTTTAGGGGGTTTGTGCGTACTTGACTGAGATATGTTTTTTGGCAATAAAAGTCTGTCTGGATACAACTGTGTGTATTATTTATTCAGAAGCAGTTGTAATTGTTTCTTATATTACTCTTGTTTCCCAGTGTGCAGTGTGGGGAATACTCCTTTATATCCTTGGAAACCTTTATCCAGGTAAAGTTAGCTGGCCTTTTACATTACCTTGCAGTTGTCTCCAGATATACTCTACTGATGGTGCACATTTACCCATCTCTGATCATGAACTGATGATTTGGCTATCTGATTGCAAGTAACTGATGCACATTTGCTGAAACCAGTAAGACAACATCCCATTTGGGTCATTATACTGGATGCATCATTCTGTTTCATCAAACTATCTGCGCATGGACGTTACAACCCTGATTTCTGAGTGTGCTATCAGTCCAGTAAATTTGCAGTTTATAGCAATGTTAGAAAAATTAAATATCTTAAAAAGATTTCATAAGGGCTAGAAAAACATAACTTATGCAAGTGATCATAGCTCTGGATGTAAAATAGCTCAGGATCTTGTCCACTGTTAATTCTTGAAATATTTTCCCCAGTGTCTTTGATGTCTTCTAGTATTTAACCATTTCCCTGAGCTAAAAACTGAAGGCTGTTCCCAGACAGACCTTCAATACTGATTGTGACTGAAGTTGTGACTACGTTTGATGGCATATCTGAGCTCCCTCTGCTACTTCACTGCAGACACATTATAATACATAGCATAAAGACAGGTTCATGAAAGGACAAGCTTTAAATGCTCTAGCTAAGTTGCCATATGGTAGCTGCAATGCTTTCAGTGAGCGTCAGTTTAGTCTTTAAAGCACAGCACATTACTATTTTTCCTTTTAATGATGATGACAGACTACATATTAGTGTCAGATTCACTCTTAATGCTGGGTCTGGTAAGCACCTACTCAAGTCAATAGCTCAGTCTTCAGCATCAGATAAAGGTATTCCTGTTCTTCAAGAGCTGGGAGCTCCAATCCACTGTTCTGTGCAGTCACTGCACCTGCCAGGAGATGGATGTGCCCTTCAAGGAACAACAGGCAACTGGTAAATGAAGGGCCTTACTGCACCCCCAGTTACACCACTTCCCTATGGGCCACACCTTTACACCAGTCTTGACACATATAACAGCATGATCTTGGCTACACACCACTGGGAGATATCCCACTGGTGACAGGACCCTGTGCTGAGACTTTTTCACCAGGATTACAGAAAAAGGCACTCCTAAGAGCCATGTCCCCTTCCAAGCTTTTCTTTTGTTACCACTTGAGATCCTTCAGGGAAAGAAGAGAGAGTGTCTGTAAGAAACACTTACTTGAAATAGAAGAAAATTGCCAAGGAAATCAACAGCGATGTTATAGACAAAGCATGGCCAACGATCGCCATATAATAAAGAATGAACGCCATCTGCAATTGAACAAAAAGAAAAGGTAAACATGAACAATTTGCAGACAGGATTTTTTCTCATTAAAGAAGAACCTATAAAACCAACCTTCCATTTTTTATTTCTTTTCTTTCAAAGGTTCTTTTTCAATATACTTTTAACATCAGCAATCTATTAAACAGCACAACTCATGGTTCAAAGATAAGTGTTCCTTACATGAGTTGATCTATTTCTGCTGCACTGAAGTAACTAGCAAGAGTCCTGCTCACACTACGCATCACTAACTTTCCAAGCTCTAGCAAAGTACAGCAGACATAACACATTCAGATTTTCAAAAAGCCTCTGACAAGCTTCCACACAAAAAAAAAGTACTGAAGAAAACAGGTTGCTGCAGGATTGGTAGAAAGATTTTATGGTTTGGGAACAGCTTAAGCAACAGAGAGCAAAAACTTAATGGTCACTTTTGGAGATGAGTCAGTGGTTAGGTGCCCTCAGGACTCAGGGTGGGGCTGGCTTTTTGTTCAACATATTCATCAGTCACCTGATGCAGGCAATCTCTTAAGTTTCCAGGTGATACTTAGGTCTTCCAGATAATAGTGAGGGACTCCAGAAGGACCTTAGATAACTGAGGGGACAAGAAGATGCCATATGAGCTTTAATACAGAAAAAAGTGGGGTAATACAGCTAGGGACAAACTATCTAAACCCTGCTTACACAACACTGAACTCAGAGCTGAAAACTAACCTCAGAAAGGAGAGCTTGGAGGCATCCTGGCCAGTTCTCTGAGGCATTGGCTTACCACATAATGATCACCAAAAGTCGACAAAATGTTGGATGTGATTAGGAAAGGCACTGAGGGTAGAATATCATTGTGCCTCTGCTTAAAATTTGCATTGCACATCTTAAATGCATGTGTGTTTCTAGTCTCCCCACCTCATGGACATGGCAGAGCTAGGAAAGGTGCAAAGAAGGCAACTAACTAAAATAACTAAGGTAGAGCAGCTGTGTTGCAACAAGCATGCATAAAGGCCAGGATTCTCCCCTTTGGAGAGGAGAAGTCAAAAGGGATTTATGATTAAAGCCCACAGAGTCATGAAAGCAGCAGGTGAGATAAAGGCTATCTTCAAATCCTACCACAGTGGAACAGCACACCCTGAGCCAAATTCTGGCTCACACTGGTGTGAACCTTGCTATTGGGCAGCTAGATAGTCTTACAATGCTGTGAAGCCAGGATGCATGAACAGGTAGTCAGGCTTTCACTTTGACTAGTATCAGTGAAATCTAAGATAGATCTATCCATATTTTTTATGCCAATAGTGAAATAAAATTGTAGGAGAGCACGTGGGCTTCAGAACACCGCAGTATTTAAATGTCATGTTGTGGTCTAAGCCAAGCTCTTAAGCATCACCCAGTTGTCAGAAGGCTGCAGGAGGTTAAATGGCATGCCAGACTTTCACCACTGTCTTCTTTTCTGAAAGCACTAATGTGGTATAAGCCTGTCTTAAAAAAAAAGACTTAGATAGGAGATCTCAGTTCCTCTGTTGTGTTTATTTTCTTTTCAGCTTTACTGAATTAATTTTTCTTTTATTATGCATGAGTTATTTTCTTTTTTTCACAATTATATGAATTGCCTTTGTAGCCCTAACTTTTGCCAGTCACATTTTTTGGTGTTTCCAAGTAATTTTAAAATTTCATGTGAAAATAAGTATGAATAAAATTCAGAAAACAAAGCCATTCCTCTTAGCAAAGGTGCACATCTACTTATCTAGTTTGCTCTTCAGTCATTTTACAAGTTTGAAATCAGCTCCTGCTTTCATTAACATAGGTGGTGGTGGGCCAATTCAGATTTAAACAAAGTCACATTTACACTATCCTGACCACACAGAACAGATCTGAGTGTAAATATAATTCACTAAGGTATGGAAATCTTTGCATATTAACTGCAAATACCCTAGGTCTCCTTCAAAAAGACTAACTACTACATCACTAATGAGTGCCAATGCTTGACAGCTTGTTCTGAGTGCACCTGCAACCCCAGAGTGGGCAGACCAGAGTGAAGAGAAGACAACTTTCTGAATACAGACTAGTGGGACAGGTTTTTACCTGAATGCATGTGACATTTTTTCCACTCCATACTAAGTGGTTGCTGTGGGGTTATATGATATTAGATTGATATAACTGAATTTAATTTACAGATGAATTTTTCAAAAATACATTGTTTTGGCACCTAACATGTATGCAACCCTAAGCCTGAAACAGCTAGAAGTAGGAAAGGCTTTCAGATACCTGGATGCAAATCTATGTGAATCCTAGAGGACTCCTAGTTAATCAATCTACATACTTTCAGCATGTAATTGTGTATCTGGGAGTCAGCAGTGGCATTTTTGATTATTCCGTGTAAACCTACTATGCCAACTGCTCAAAAAACCTTTCCAAATATAGGAATGAAGACAGGTTAGAATGGACTGAACTGTCAACTAAAAAAGCATATGGTCTATCACTGCATTTTTAAGAACTGGTGTAAGCCAATTTCAAAAGTGTAGCGTGTTGGCATTTCCAGTTAACTTCAAACAAATAATCAACTATTTTATTAATTTCTGTACTCCTTGAATTCTCAATCTGTCATCTCCTGACATACAAGACTTGTAACACGCTGACTCACCAAATTTTTAGTTTATAAAGATTTTGTGGTCCTGGGTTTAAAAAAAGTCTAAAAGAGACACTTAATGGGTCTTTTTTGTCCTCGTAAAGTTATTCACATGAGGAAAGAGAACTCTCTAATAGGAATACCTCCTACTTAATTATATTATCCATATGTACATGGAAATAGTCTACAAATGAAGCACGCTCCTGGTTTTGAAGACTGGGATTAAAGGTCATAATTTAACTTGGCATTTCTGTAAAGAAAGATTCTTTCTGCATTTTCCATTGCTTTTTGTTTCAGAAGAATCTCGACATACAAATAATTTTCCTTTGTGTTCTATCTGCACTTTGCTTGAATGATGTTCAAAACTGCTCTTCTGGAAGGCATGGATAATAGGTAACAGAACTACATTTTTTGCCTCTCTATATGGGCCAACATCTGGAAAATTTTTTACAGCACTTCCATTTAACAGCTCTGTGAGCTCAGACTGTTACTATTATTCTTTCTTTGTCATCTAGGTGAGCCCCATTTTACCATGATAGCTCCTCATGCTGCAAAAACTTTTAGAATTCACCTCCAGTAAAGCGCAGTAGCTTTTTCCAAGGCCCTCTGAGCTGGATCATTGCTAAATATCTGGTTTTTGGCAGCATAAAACAAGATCCTCCAACAGAAACCCCAAATCAAATAACCTTTTGACTCTTTTCCTTCCACAATTCCAAACAGTCACAAATTATTCTGTCACAAATCTGTAATCAGATTTTCCTGGAGCTCCACTCACATTTGAGAAATATGTTTATTTTCATGATCTTCTCAATTTAATTTTTTTCAAAGCTTTACTCAGATTTCCCTCTCCTTGTTTCTTTTCGTGCTTTTATATTTAGTTCTCCTCTTTCAGCTTAGCAACTTGACTTTGGAAATATTGATGCAAATGCTTAATTTATTATTGTAAAAAGTCTCAATGACTTCAGTTGAATTGTTAAAGTTAAATGTGTCCAGCCTTGTAGGATTTCCTGGATTAATGGTACCTTCATAAATATTTCTTTTCAAAAGGAGTGAGTACAGGGTGACATTTTTTGCTTAAGAAAAATAATTTTAATTTACGTTAATATTTCTAGCCCTGCAGAGAAGATGTAAACCCTTGGAAGACACTTGTTAGAGAAAGTGAAATAGAAATTTGAAAGGATTATTTTATAACTGTTGGACAATCAGGGAAAATCGCAGGAATTAAAAAATGCATTTGAAAAACACTGAAAAACTCGTCAAACGAATTGCTACTGAACTATCCACCCCACAGCAAACCTGTATGTAGGTTTGAGCACTCATCAAATAATTTTAATAAGCTAAAACCATGAGGAAAATGCTATTAAATACTTGTGCAACAAATAAAGCTGAAAGATGAGGCCTACTCTTATCTCTCTCATACGTGTCTTTCTGCTAGCAAAGCCCAAAGCCATTCCCAAACAATCACTGTCATTTTAATAGCATACCTTTAATTTTTCAGAAGTGAAAGAGTTGCACAGGGTATAGTTGGACCATGTTCGGTTGCTCTCAGGATGGCGGAACCAGTTTCCAGTTTCATCACAATATTTTGAAGCTCTTTCTAATGATAAATTGCAATAACAGTTTATTCAGCATTGCATATGACGCATTTAAAAATCCATTTAAAAAAAAAGGAATTTCTGCGTTTGGAAAGAAAATGTCTGCATAATAAAATCCAAAGAATTTTCAACTTGTGCAATTATTATACATTTGATTACTTGGTTCTTTTCTTCATATTTATCTGGTGGTATACTTGTTATCTATCTGTCTCCTTTTGCCTTGCATGAATGCAGAAGAGTATATACAACTAGCTTTCATTCAGGTGCAATTATTTATGTGATAATAATCCATTCAAAGAGGTTTGTAGGATTTTCTGGATTAATGGTACCTTCACAAATATTTCTTTTCAAAGGGAGTGTGATATTCTTTGCTTATGACAAATAATTTTAACTTACGTAAATGTTTCTAGCCTTGCACAGAAGATATCAACAGCTTGGAAGACGCTTGTTACAGAAAGCAAAATTGAAATTCTAAAGGATTATTCAGATGCAATTATTTATGTGATAACTATCCATTTAAAGCTGTTTATGGAAGAGAAAGTAACCTCAGGCCCTGATGCCAAACCTGAAGACAATGTGCAGTGTTTCAGGTATCAAAGGAAATAATTAGTTAAAAATACTGTGTAGAGAAAGGGCAGCAAGCAGTGTATAAAGTGGAGCCTCGATGCTGGAGATGCTGACAGCCCCAGTGCCTGCCAAGTCCTTCTAGGATGAGTAGGAGCAGGCTCACTTTCCTCTAAGGCTACAAAGCATGTAGGCACAGAGGGAAGCATCACAAACATTTTGGCACAGGTTCTAAGTGTCCAGTTTAATTTAAAATGGCTGCAGAGTTCTCTGTTTAACTTGATGTGTGTTTGGCCTCTGTATGTGTCTCTTGTACTTGTTCTTGCACTGCAGGTGGTTCTGGCATCCTTTCCAAAAGCCCTGTTATATGGATAGCTATCCAGCCAGGCTTGTGCTCTCTGGCTTGCCTTCTTTTACTGTGGCAGGGGGATGATAGAGGTTTCAGCACTGTACAGCTCTGAAGGACGCCTGGAGCCACAGATGTGTGCTGTGCCTGTGTCCTCCCGGCCACACTCACATTTCTGCCTGTGAAACCCTGGATGCTGAGGTACAGACAGTTATTTCTAAACACCTGTCAAGTTTTGGACTAGTTCCTTGGCCTTCCCTTTAAGCATTAGCCACATAGGAGTCACTGGAAAGTTTGCCTGAGTAACAAAGGCAGGATAAAATCATAAACTTAAATTATTTTATGCTTTCTTAAACAATGACACAGCCATTTATTTATGAAAAACAGTTCTTCAAATCTGACTTTAAAAAGTCTCAGAAGTCTATTTTCACTCCTCTTTGTAGCTTTATAAATTTATTGGCTTTATATACAGATGACACGCATTTCCAGTCAACACACTTTTACAGAGCCAACTAGCATTTGAACACACACATTTTCATTTGCTGTGGCCAATATTTGCATTTATTTTTCTTAATCAGCTCTGATGATCAATGATTCCATTAATTTGGAAGACTCGTATTCCCTCTATACACTCTAAAGAAAGCAACTGATCATATTGGCAAGCAGTTGATAATATTGATCATAGACTGAGCTATCTTCCTCTGACTAGAAATAGTTCCACTGCAAAAAAAGAAAAGGAAAAAAAAAGGCAATCCTCCAGAACACAGCATACTTTTGAAATTACTTTGAGTTTCAAATCACTGTTTTAAGGGACTTGTTGAAAATCAATACGTGCATCAACAACAAGAGAACAGTACACGTTATCTCAGCCTTCCATCGCTGCAGCTTGGAGATAATCTCAGGCTGCCTGTGTAGAAATGTTCCCAATGTACTTGTTGCCAGATATTATCTAAAGCTGGAAAAAGTTTTCAATCACAGATAAAAGATAAATGGTTATGCTACCATGGAACACAGTGTACAAACATTGTACCTACTATTCCTTGCACTCTGCAAAGTACACGGTTTTTGTTAATATGACATAGAGTATAATGGTAATATCATCATCTCTGCATTTCAGTATCTATGTAGGCACTCTGCTGAAGCTCATTGTGGCCTCAGTAAGTTAAAAAAAAACCTATGACTTCATACTTTACCTTGAAGCCAGACAAACACAACTGCTCCTAGTTTGGAAGCAGCCATGGCCCATGGATTTCTTGCTGTAATGTTGTCAGAATATAGGACTGGGAGATAAGCCTCCATACTGTCAATCCAAGTGACTCAAACTGGTCCAACATCTCTTCTAAATCTATGATTTTATGCAGAAATATAGCTGTGAGTCTGTAACCCAACCACTGTTCTACTAAAGTTATTCTACGGTGGCCTAGTACAAGGCATGGGATTATGAACCTGGGCATGAGTTGGTTTTAATGCTAACCAGAAGAACATAGTAAACTCTAAAGAAATACACAATGTGGAAAGATGGCTAATGCAAAACGGAAAAGTGGGCTTTAAGATTATTAAAATACAATGCAAACTCTAATTTTTTAGGCTCTGCCTTACCCTATCAGCTTGGATAGCCCACCACTTGGACATCACATTATTCGAAGTGGAGAAACAGTGGCATTGGCTGGGAATTGTTTCACCTGACTTCAGAAACCTTAAGTTATGCAATTCATAGCCAGTTGTGCAGGCTCTCTGTGGTTAGCTTAGAAAGACAGACACTGCAAGAACTGCCTGGGAAAAAAAAGGATGAGAGAAATCTCATTCACAGGAGTATTTTCACGGAAGTAGTGCAAGTGCCTAAGAAGATTAGCTAGTAGCAATAGTTTTTCATGTGGTATTGTCTGTGCTACTGATAATGCTTTTATAAATCATGTTTTCGTAAAAACACCTCAGTCATTTAGATTTAACAAATATCTTAACCCAAACAAACATAACTCTATCAATCAGCATTTTTACAATTAGACTAACGCTGTAGCTAGCACATGTTAAAAGAGTCAACACCATTTTTTTTCTTTGCTGTTAAGTTATAAGCTGAAAGTTGAAGTAAGTTTTCCTCTGTTGCAGTGCATGCTCAGCACATACTAGACATCAGATCCCAAACAATTTGCCACTGTTTGGATAGACCTGTGTAGTACGTAGTTTTGCAGATGAGGGAATAGCTGATGTAGCACATCTGATATACTTATGTCCTCAGTAAAATATTCTAGAAAAAAACTTTTCAAAAATGGAAAAAATGTCTTCTATAATACAATGGAAACCCTAGAAAACTTCCAGCGTCTTACTAAGTGAAGCAGTATCACTATTGTTGGAGTGCCTCAGTCAGCAGAAATGGAATCTGTATAATAGAGTCACACTGTGCACTGAGGGGATAAGAACTGATTTTAAAGTTCAGCTGTCAAGCTTGCTAAGAAGCAGGACAGAAATACATAGAAGAGTAGGGGGAAAAGAAGAAGCTGGACAAAGACTTCAGACCTGGTTTATTTATCACTGTCTAAATGATGTCACTTCAGGATAGGAAAATAGGACCAGCAGGAATCCAGAGCTGGCTATTTTTAGCCAGTCAGGAAATCTGCATTCTGTGGCAGCAAGAGAAGGGGTTTCCCAAGCCCATTCCTCCCTGTGTTGCTCGGGGTGCTCCAGCAGATGTCTGGGGCTCCTGCACACCAAGGACTCAGTTTCTTGCCTGAAGCCTGCTGTGAGCGCAGGCATATCTCTCTGCTGAGGCACAGCGCCGAGTGGGAAGGAGCACATGATGGCCTGGATATGCAGGAAGGAACACCACAGTTGGGAAGGTGCTTGAGGAAGCGGTCTCCCTGCTTGCAAGGAGCCAGGTGGGTAGAAGGGGCTGCAACTGCTGCTGTGACCCAAAGTCTCTCGCTCTGGTTTGTGGAAGGCCATGATTTCTCATCTGCAGTGGCTGCTCTCGCCAGCTTGGCAACCTAACTCAGCTGAATGCTTTGTGCATTTGGCCAATTGTGAGAAGGATGCGTGTGTGTCCCTCAAATACAGTTCCTTGCGGTCACAGGCATCACAGCTGGTAAGTCCCAAAGGGACAGCAAGAGCTACTGCATCTGTCCTCACTTCTCCTGCATGGAGCATTTATCCTTAATTCTCTAAAGATACTTTGTAGAAAGAGAAAGCAATTCAGAGACTGCAGTATGGCACAGGAGAAAACTGCAGAGAACACAAATACCGCAGTGCCTCTGTCCCTTCCGCTGCTGAGATCCACACTCGAGCAAGTGCAGGCCTGCATTTCCATGTTCCTTGGTTATGAGAGGTGACAACACATTCATCATCATCTGAGGTAACTGCTTATGAATACATATGGATCTGTTTCCAAACTGCACTTCCAGAAACCTGGATCTTAGAGCTACATGGGGAGTTATGAGTAACTGGCTTACAAAGTGGGACCAAAGACAGAAACCTAACAAAGTGGAGAACTGAGTTTTGCTAAATGCAGCCTTGGATCATAAAGTTGGGCTGGGGTTGCTCCCTGCTCAGCTTGGCTACTGCTCTTAACCACTCACTGCTCCTTGACTAAGGGGAAAGGGAGCAAAAGTGAAATGAAAAGGTATGGCTGCCACAGTGCAACTTACAAGTTCAGCTCCATTGCTGTGTGTCTGCACCTAATAAAGCCTGAACAAACACACTGCGCAGGCAGGGTGAGGTGGGTAATACAACACTCCCCTGCCACAAACCCAGCAGCCTATGGATGGCAGAGGTCAATGCTCCACTCCTCCTGCTGCTCCCAGTAAATCTGCCTTCCTAAAAAGCCATTGCATCCACAATATATTTTTTTTTTCATTAGTAAGAATACTACCAGCATGAATTACATATTAAAATCCTATAAAATTCAATTCCCAGGAATTTCAGCATGACCTGGAAACATTTTCAAAGTGATTACACCAAAGATTAACCTGGATAAAATATGAATAAAAATACAATTCAAGAGAAACTGTACAAGTTGCCTGAATAGGGGAGTATAAACCAGCCTTACTCAGAGCTTCACAGCCAGGGCTGAATGAGACAATGAATTTCCTGCTTTCACTGGCAGAAAAACAGTAGGTCTTGGTATGTTTTCCAGGCAAATCGATTTGGTTATATGCATTATCACATTGCATGTGATGGCCATTGGGAGAAAGAGATTGCTACAAGAGGAAGCAGGTGTTTATTGAAAAGGAAAAAGCTGTCACAGCTTGTAGAGGGGAGTTTCTGTTTCTCTGTTAGCTTTCAGGTACTGATTTCCTTTCACAGGACAGAGCTTCTTCAGATGAAGAAGGAAGTGTGGGAAGCCCTAGCTAACTACACAGACTGGATTATTAGAGTCCTCCTTCCTTCTTTCAGAACACAGATGCCTATCTAGTAAGAACTGTTCCTAATTTCAGTGAAATAAGTGGGACTACAGCTGGTAGTTAGTTGTGAAGTTGTCAGACAAAATAAACAAAGCACTGATTTTGTTCTCTATCATTTTGCTTCTGGGTCCTTTTCTCCAGAATACAATTTCACCTTGTTTACTTTCCAACATAACTTTCTAGCACAGATGCAGATGGGAGGAGAATCCAATCCTATGCTACTGGATAATGTTTCTCTTTTCCAGTTAGGAATTGTGTAAATATGAAAGCACAAAAGAAAGCTGAACATCATTTTATTCCAGGACTCAAAGCTATACCTGGCCTCAGACAAAAGTAAGTTAGTCATCAGCTAGCTGATACCCATTGGTTAAGCAGATCGCTGTGCAGCCAAAAGCAGCACAGCATGAAACACTTGTTTCAGAAGTCTATGGAGTTACTTGCATGCCTACAATATATGCAAGGTGGTTTGATATATAAAGACTTAATGCAAAGGAAATCTGACAGGCACTGCAGTTTGCATCATGTGAAATCATTGTTCTTTATGATGAATTTCCTGGTTTTCAGCAGAAAATCTGGCTGTATGTTGTTTATCAGGCATAAGTTACCAGAGAAAATAATGACTTGTGACACAAAACCTGGCAGACTTCTCACAAGAGCTGAACCTGAGCTTTTGGTGACCTGTAAGTGGCAGCCACTTCCATTAGCAGTTGAAAGACTTTGGGTCACCCCCACTATTTCTTGTCTCCCTCCTACTTTATTAAGTCCCTGTGTGACAATCAGCCACCTGTAAAGCAAAGGCTGACTACCCGCTGGTTTGACACTGTAGCTGCAATACATGCTGGGTTATTCAACAGCTACTCTAGGAAAGTGGCCCTGGCTCACCCAGAAGATGCTGAGCTGCTGCCAAGCCAGGGAAACAGTGTTGACTGACCAGGATGCAGGCAAAGAGGCTGACAGAGGTTCTGACAAGGAGAAGAGAGATGTGTCAGGGATAAATACTGAGTTCAGAAGACCACAGGTATTATTCCTAAACAGGACAGCAGAGAGGACAGTAGCAAATGAATAACTGGAGGAGGTTTTTCCTCCTGTGGCTGTGTAGAGAGAAGAGGAATACTTCTAAATTGTGGCAGAAAGAATAACTGCAGTATGCACACACTGTGGACCAGACCCTACAGCCCACATCTGTACATTAGGCAGTGATTTGCAATCAGTTGTACAAGCCACAGGCCTTGGTGTTAACAAGCATTAATAAATGGAGTGAGATGCTACTCCATGAAGGACTTCAAGTGTTACTTTGAAGACTGCTGTTGTAGCGGAGCAATTAGTTCAGAACAAGTCACTGGAGACAAGTAGGCAAGTGGAAAAGCTGGGAATAGGGCGCTTTGGAGTGAGTAGGAGAGCGGCTCTGTAAACACACACTGCGGGATGAGGATCTTGAGTCGCTGGGAGAATTCTGTAATCACAGGGCTGTCCAACACCCACTTTTGCAGGTATAAGCTGAAGAGCACATGAAGTGTGCATAAACTAGGACTGTAAGTGCCACAATTATTTTTCTATGAAAACCATGGAAGCAGGGAAAGCAGAAACCTTGTTGTAAATTTTCCTATTCATCTACTGCAAATGGGATTCAGAAAAATACACAATGGGTCTGATCCAAGCTGGAAACTTCTCTGTTTCTAAATAGGCAACAAGCTCAATAAAATCAACAGTTTAGCTAAGGATACTGGGTAATTAATTCACAGCTATCCACTAATCTATTTCCTTACTTTCCATTTGGGAACATACATTTTGGTTTAAACTTACCTGAAATGTTTAGCCTTATATACCCTGGCCCCCCAAATGTTTAGTTTCACAGTTTTTAACTGCAGTTGGCACACTGTCTGTGCTGGATTTAGTGCACTGTGGCATCAAGCATCGCCTATAAGCAACATCTTGTGAGGACAGAACACACAACTGCTCCTATCTTCAAACAATAATCTTTGCTGTTTTATACTTGTGTCTAATATTTCCTTATATCTATTTAGCAATATTTCTGTCCTTGGTTTTTCATTTTATTTGTCCTTTTAAATGTTCTTGAATTACTTCTCCTAGTCTGCGGAACTGCTAGTATTTGTATGAAGAATTCAATGAACAATTGAAACCTGGAGACTGAAAGAACATTATTTCTGCTCATCTTCCATAAAATGGCATTTTCCAACAAAAACTGGACAGAACCCATGCTGATACATGTTTCATGCACATAAGTATTTTCATTATAAAAACTTAGAATGAGATGCTAAAAATGTTTTGGCATTATAATCAAGTAGCTAGTTTTTTTATAAACTGTGTTTCATAATCCTGGCTATGGATTATGGGTTACATTTACATAAGTATAAATAAATGTAAAATCTTTTACAAATGAAAATATATAAATTAAGCAACCCATTAGCTTGATATATTTTAATTTCAGCCAAGCCCTCTAAGATTTCACAATGCTCTAAAAATGCCACTGGGAAAATGCTTTCATTTGATGGTAAGAATGTTCTGAAGACTTCCTCTGAAAAGTAAGATAATAAAAAGAAACACTGTACCAGTTGGATCAAAGTCTGGAAAATAATCTGGACAATTCTGAGCAGTGATTCTGCCAGCAGGTGTGTCATCCCAGCACAACCAGCCATCCCATGTTCGGTTGCAGAACAGTCCTGGACATTTAAGAGGAACGCAGTAGTTAATTCAACACAGTCACTCCTGAGCCTGCTCTCTTCTAGCTTCTCAAGGAATATTGCTGTCTGCAGACAATCAAGTTTTCTTTATGCAATAAAACCCATTGTTATTGCTACACTTTGAGTGGTATTTGAGTGCTACAAGGTACCTGGTTTTGCTGACTTGATGGTGGTGTTCATTCTGCTGGAAAGTAATGTTTTAAAGCCTGTTGAACTGAACTTTGAACACAAGGTCTGATCCTACAAACTTCTCTTTTTGAACCACCTTCTGTCCTTAGCCGTAACACTAGTGGTACCTTACAGACACCTACACCCACATTTCATTTTACCTTCTGCTGTTCAGCAGGTCTGAAAATCAAGTCTTTGAAATGTAAAGGTAGGAAGTGCTTGTGGGGATGTCCCAGCTAAAAGGAGTATTTGCGGGGACAGGTTCCTGTAAAGGTGTTGCATTATTCAACACTAGAGATCGGTGACATAACTACAAATCCGATGAAGTGGGTACAAGACTAACCTGTAACAGGCAAACTCTGTCTGCTGATGGCACCTAAGTAGGCATGCTGTGATTCATGCTCCTTCTGGGAAGGCAGCACTGTCCAGGCTCTGTCCCTTACAAGGACTGTTCCTAGCCCCAGAAACAATGGCTGTCTTAGGGAGGCAGAACACAGCTCATTCTTGATTCCTGTTACAGAGATGTTATATACTACGGTCCAAAAAATTGTGCTGTAAGACTGCTTGCTGTAACACATTTTTCTGACTCACTGGATTTATTAAAGTAAAACTTAAAAAACCAACCACATACTTCTTACTTATTTTCTATTTAAAATCAGTTTGTGCTGGGGAAAAGCTATTTATCATCATGACCATCAGATTAAAGGGTTATACAGCGAGAAGATATATCTTGCCTTTAGTGCCTTTGGTTCCTTTTTTTTGCTTTTGGTTCCTTTTTTGCTTCGGTTCAGAATGGCTGCTATGACCATGTAGGTTGTTTTTGACAGAATCATATGGAAGGCATCTATTAATCATACAGAGTTAACAAAATATGGGCAACTAATTGCTTCGGGTGGTTTTGAAACTACCCATAGATAAAGCTTTCTTACTGAAGAAAAAAAGCTGTAAAAAGACATCTCAATTGATCAAATTAGCACCAATAACTGTTTTTAAGTCAAAATAGTTGTGGATTAAAAACTGAAGCATAAAACTTCCTCAATTCTTTCCCCCCAGATTAGATGTCTAGCAAAAAAAGATATTTTTACGAACACTTTCTTCATTAGCTAAAATTCTATGCACATCTATTTTTCCATTGTTAAGATAAATGTGCTAATGCTACTTGTTCACTTAATTAACCAATCATCATATCAGCATTTTTGTTGTCTTTCCTTCAGGCATTCTCATGTTCTTCCCTAGCTTTGAGATGTATCTGAAAGACTTTTAGGAATCGTTTTGCAATATCAAAGAAAAAGAAGAGCAGAGAATGTTTGCAACTTGAGCTTGTATCTGAAAGACACTGCAGAATGAGTTTGCTAGGAATTTCTAGCACTAAATCCTTTGCCTTGCCTGATGAAGAAAATAAAACCACTGATGTTGATCTATATATTGTGGAATTTGTCTTTCAAGGTAATTAACAGGATATATATACACACATACATCCATAAATATATATATATACACATACATATATAGATATCCACACACACAAACATGTATTTCTTTTTTAGTCACTGCAGGAAATAGAACAGTATAAGTAATAAAACAGAAGAGTTGAACACCATGTTGTTATAGAAATCATCAGCTAAAAATACCACATTTTGGATGGACAGGGAGTGTGGGAGTGCTGTACTATCCTAGACAGATGGTCAGGTGCTTCCATGTGCCTGAGCTCCTTATGATGCTATTTGGTTGGGATTAAAGGTAATCAATTCTACCTTGAAATGGGCACCTGTATTATACCAGCTCTCAGGCTCCGGAGTGTGAGATACTATGCAGTTCTCTGCAGTTCACTGCCATCAGCTTTGAGCCCTCATTGATTATGAAGGATTTAAACTACCTTGGTGCCAGTCAATGTACAAGCAAGTTACATTAGGGACTGCAAAGATACCAGCGACAAATCAGACACATCTCAGCTAGCTCTGTGAAGTTGTACCAGACACTGAGCTTTCCTGGGAACCTTAGCGTTAGACTCCCCTATTGTTTGTCCTGAAAATGCATGCCCAGTATACTCTTTCAGCTCATACGTTCAGCTTTTCTTCCCAGGAGACACCCCTACTGCTGTCCTTTGCATGAAGGGAATTTCCCATCTCATCCTATCCAGTCTTTCAAATTTGCAGCCAAGAGACTTAGACCCTTGTCCATTTCCAATCCTTTATGAAGTGTACATATAGAGGGCTGATGAAGATCCTGCAATTCAGTTGAAACTGCAACTTCAGTAGTGTTGGCATGTGTCCTTAGTCACCCATTATCTTCATTCTGGGTTATAAATGAATTAAGTGCATGTTGCTATGAACGTAACAGTCCCCAATGACATCACTTAAACCTAGCTGCCACTTGAAAGACTGCAGAAACTGCTGTGCTGTGTCGGATGGCTGCAGGTGTGCCACTGCTGTCTTCCTGAAACAATGCAGCCCTTGAGAACGCTACCAGGAATTCACATGTCATGAGATGTATGAATTCCAAGCTCATGCTGGGAAAACACTTCAGCTCTTTGCAGCTAACAACATGAGCAAGGTGCAAAAGAAAGGTGAATCCAGCAGAACTATCAATGGATACCAAATTATATATTTATAGAGCTGAAGAGAAAAGAGTAATTTCAGCAGACAGTATTTTCCCCCTCAAGCCCAGCAACTAAAGGCTTGTTTATGTCTGAAACAAGATGCTTTCTATCCTATAAGCCTGTTTAAACGCTTGTGGGTTTTCCCCATTTTTGGCCTGAACAAAGATCTATTTAAAGCAAGGGGAATCTCCATATTCATTCCCAAACATTTCTGCACCAAGACATGAGTATCTTAACATCTAATTCTTCTTTGAGTCTTATAGAGCCCAGTAAAATCTTTGTGGCAAAAAGCTGTAGAAATGTCTTTGTTCATGTATTACAAAAAAATCCCATATTATCTCCACCCCTTCTATTAGATTGTGGTTTTTTATCATGATTTTTTAATACATTTTTTTGTTAAACTATGTCATCAGTATCTCTGTTCTTTACTTGCACAAATCCCCATAAAGGATTCAGTATTTTTTTCTATAGCTTGCTCATAACTTCTTCTGTTTTTTCTGTGAGAAAAAGAGACCAGAACACTCAGTTCTGGAAATGCTGCTTCATTTATATTGTGCCACTGTAGCACTACTATTATTTGTCATTTCTCTTTTTATTAATCTTAATATATGGCCCGTATCCAGTGAAGATGCCTGCTCAGTTCTTTATGAACCTCTTTTTGCTAATGTTACTGCTGAATAGAGAATACTTGGAACACCTGTATTGGTACTGAGCATGACAGCTATCAGTCAATACACAAATGGCAAAAAAATGAAACAATGAGAAAGGCAAACAGAACAACATTTCTGTTTAAGAGATCACCATTCACAGTCTGATCTCTGTGTGAGCTTGCTGAAAGGTTCTGGAGAATGCAATTCCCAAAGCAAGAACAAGAGATATTTAAGCAGCAAAGCACTGAGCCAGAAACATAGATGACGAAGGTACTGTCTGCATGGGAAGGAAGGAAGAGCTGTTCATTCCCTGGGCTCATTCCAGGCTTTTTTCTTTCTTTGCACTTAAGAGGATGCTAAGTAAGTGTGAATTTGACTACTGTTTACAGGAAGGAAATTGTACCCCAAGGAAGACTATGGGTTAGTATACAGAAGAAAATGTTTCTTTATAGCTATGTAATGGAGCATGGCAATATACAAACAGATTCCTTTAGATCTTTTTTTTACCTTTTTTCTTATATGGAGGAGCTCTGTTCATCCTCTCATAGCATTTGAACTGCGAATCTATTATCTTCTGTCGTATGACTGAATTTTCAGTTACAACAGGCTCTAATGTAGGATCAGTATAATTTACAGTAGAAGAAAGACTTGGAACCATTCTCTGTACAGAAAAGAAAAACTGTTAGTACAAGTGAATAAACCAGGAGGATGAAATAAAATAAAAACCACAAATCTCTATTAGGCATTCTTCAAAGGCCTTTTATTTGCACATATGTTTAGCATTATGATGGGCTTTATACTGTTCGCAAAGTAAATGCTGAATTTTTAGTAGTTTACCTCATTGTAAAAACAGGATTTTAACCAAGCCCTTTTTCTTGGCTAAAGAGAGGACCATTAAATACTTGATAAAGTCTTCAAAATTCTTTAATTCAGTTTAGTGATCTGCAAAAAAATTTTCTATCTTCCCAAAGTTACACCCATGTATTTCTGCTAGTGTTGATTTTCCTCCAGACTGTCCAGACAAAATAACTCCATGCCACAGCCTCAAAACGGATTATTTCATGGTTTATGTCACCTGCTTTGAGCTTCTTCAAGTGTGGTCATAGAAACACAGGGCAGAGAGTTTTAACCTCACTACCTGGTCTTAGTTTCTACTTCAGTACCTTTAAGCAAAGTGTCCCTAAATCTGAGAGTCTGAATAGCAAGGTCCTCTTTAACAAGTGGCATCTTCTGACTTCTCCCAGTTTGAGCTGCCTGTAGAGCAAAAGGAAGGATAGTTGCCTCTGGAAGGCAAAAATGCGAGGTAGAGAGGTCGGTTGTCTTTTTTTCCATACATTCAGCCATCCCTCTGTTACACAGCCCAGGTCTGTGAGCCTGGGTGGAAATGAGAGTATGGAGCTGTAGTTAATTCTGTTCTGCTTTTTTAATCCTGTATCGAGACACTTTGCATGTGGGTGGTATGAAAGAATTAGCTCCTTTGCTTCCCCAAGCAAAAGCAATGCTGCTGTGGCACTTTCCTATTTTTCCCTATACTAAACAATAATAAAGCCACCCAAAACCATACAGAGTCATTTAAAGGCTGCTTCAAAATTCAGGATTCTTATAAACATACAAACTTGACATTTTTAGCAGCAAAAATTAGTACACAGGTCTTTAAGCAAGCATCTGCAGTGGTTTAGACTGAAAACATGACAAGCTTGAAAATTCAAATATCAGCTTACTTCTTATTCCCTTTTTAATTGCACATCAGAAGGAATTGCATCTCATCTTTTTCCCATTTGCACAACTAAAACACCTGATAAAATACACAGCAAAACCAGTTGTTTGACTTCTTTATAAAATGTCATTACTTTATCCTGAACCTTTTGCGCCAAACCATCTCAGTTTAATCTTTTTATAGAATCACAGAATCATAGAATAGTTAGGGTTGGAAAGGACCTTAAGACCATCAGTTCTTCCCCCTCTGCCATGGGCAGGGACACCTTACACTAAACCATTCCACCCAAGGCTCTGTCCAACCTGGCCTTGAACACCACCAGGGATGGAGCACTCACAACTTCCCTGGGCAACCCATTCCAGTGCCTCACCACCCTCACAGTAAAGAACTTCTTCCTTATATCCAATCTAAACTTCCTCTGTTTAAGTTTTATCATTACACCTAATCAATTGTTTTTTCTTAACTTTATCTAATCTCTTGATACAAACATTTTCAACTATATACAGCTACTATCTGAAGACTGGAGGACAGTGAAGGCTTGTTGCACTTAAACAGGCACTTGAAATGGAACAGGAGGAATAAGAAGGAAGATATTTTCTGGTAAAAACAGTTTTATATAAATGTTATGTGCATATATACACACTCACAAAGATATACCTGGCCAATGAAGCCATTTGGAACATTTCATCTGGCCATCCAAGTGAAAAAGTAAGCATCCAGAAAGCCAGAACAGGAAATACAGAAGCAATGCCAAACATCACAGATCCCTCACTTACAAAAAAAGTAAAGGGAGTCGCTGGAGTACATGAGGATCATTTAAAAACCAACCAAGCAATATCCTAAATCCAGCATGTAGTGTAGGAAAGTGCAGATGAGGTTCTTAGCCATCCTCAGGTCTTTGTGTCCATGTATTCCCATAGGCTTTAATACTTCTCTGAAGTGATTCATAGATATTCCATGCTTATTTTTTCCATTCTTATTTTGTATAACAGCTCAGTTCAAAGCTATTTGCATTCAAGAGAGGAATAACAGTATTGACAAAGAAAGCTAGAGAGACTTCCATGGCATTGCGTCTATTCCTGATGATTCCTTTGATACTCTGGGCCAGTTTGGGAACACACCTCCATTTTGAAAGCATAACCATCTGGTTATGCTTGGAAAACATCATTAGTTTTCCTTGCCCTGAAACACTATTTTATTAAATTTTTGTTTTCTTCTAGGAAGGAGATGACCTGTTCTTCACTTCTGTTTGACAAAACAAGATCAAAATTGCTTTGCACTGACAGAGACCAGAAAGCCTGGTGATGCTGCCCATAAATACTGTTGCAGTTTCATTTGCTTTATCTGCACAGAATAACGCACAACAGAGATACGAAACAATTGGCAAGTGCCAGCTACACAGACAGAAACTGTAGAAATGGTTCAGTGCTTCAGAACATCTTTCCCCTATTCTTTTTTTTTTTTTTTTTGGCCTCTTTTACACATAATTTTTAAAAGAACAGACCATTCCCAAGAGATTGCACAGTATGGAAACACAGAAACTGGAACCAGAAGTAAGATATGCCATCATAAAAAGAAGGCTGTATTGACATCTTTTAACTGGTGAAGATGTAACAGATTTTGGCGAGGTAAGACATAATTCAGAGACTGAAATAACTGTTCTTAAAGGTCAGTTGCATTCCTGGAGACGCTGAAGGCCAGGCTGTGTTTCTGAGCAACCTGACCTAGCTGAAGCTGATTTTTGCCTAGGTATCTCTATAGAGGAGCCTTCAACCCCGGAGCGAAGGGAAACACCGCGGGCAGAAGCCTCACTTCGAGTAGCGAGAGCCACCGAAAGAACCTCGAGCCCTCGCCAGGCCTTGCCCAGGAGCAGACAGCCCCGCTGAGGCGAGCCGGGACTCACAGGGGGCGGTGCCAGGAGGGAGGCCCCGCCCCGAGCGGGGCAGTGGCGCGGCGCGGCGGGTGGCGAAGCGGGTGGGGCTGAAAGCGCGAGTGGGCCGCGAGCTGGATGGGGAGCGCTCGTCTCAGGGCCACGGCTCGGTTTGGGAGCTCTGCTGTGGCTGCCCCGGCGGTGGCAACGTCGGCGCCAGGCAGAGCCGATGAGAGGGGAGGCTGCGGCGCAGGGCTCGGGGTGCAGAAAGTGCCTGCACCGGTCGCTTGAGGCGAGGGTGCGCAACGGGTGGGGCTGCACTCGGTGTGCCCTGGTGGAGGTCCTCCTGCAGCAGGGGCTGAGCTGCGGGGCACTGTCAGAAGCTGAAAGGTGTCGGGAGCTGGGGGGGAGCTGGGCTGCTTGCGCCAGGCCCAAACTGTGCAGGAGCTATGAGCATCCACCATAGCGCATACAGAAAAGGAGGAGGACATTAATCCAGGAAGCCGGGAGCGACTAACAACAACAGCAACAGCAACAACAAAAAGAGGAAGAGGCGATTGTCCTGCTGTAATCAGCGCTGGTGCAGGCTCACATTGAGAACTGGGTGCAGTTCTAGGCCCCACCATTTAAGAAGAACAGGAAGATCCTTGGATGCATCCAGAGGAGGGCACCAAAGCTGGTGACAGGGCTGGAAGGCATGTCCTGTGAGGAGCGGCTGAGGGCACCGCGTTTGTCCAGTTCGAAGAAAAGGAGGCTGAGGAGTGACCTCACTGCTCTCTACAGCTCTCCCCAGGGAGGGGAAATGGAGAGGAAGGCGATGATCTCTTCTCACTGGGATCCACCGATCGGACATGTGGGAATGGTTCAGAGCTGAGCCCAGGAAGGTTTAGAGTGGACATTAGGAAGCATTTCTTTGCTTAGAGGGTGGCCAAAAACTGGAACAAGCTTCCTAGAGAGGTGACCAATGCCCTATGCCCATCAGTGTTTCAGGGGCATTTGGACAACGCCCTTAATACCATGCTTTAACTTCTGGCCAGCCCCAATGTGGTCAAGCAGTTGGACTTGATGATCACTGTAGGTCTCTTCCAACTTCCAGGTTTTTTTTCCCCTACTTCCTGCTTTCCCTAACAGTACATTCTGAGGAAATACTGGGTGATGTTTCTTCCCAGCCCTGCAGTAGCGGAAGAGATTGAATGGGTAACCATGTCCCACCACAGGCATTGGCTCTGTCACTCTGTGGGAAGGAGGCCTGTGCCTTCTGGTGGGGGTGAGAGATGTCGATTGTCTCTGGGTAATTTGAGCATCTGAACAGAGTTGCGAACATGACGTGTGAACTGGTTTGTGAAACTCTTCTGTGTTCATCTGGTTTATTTGGGTTTCACAGGATAGCAAAAGACCACATCTCTGACAGCAGTGAGGCTCAAAGATCAAGCCCTCAGCCTGACGCAGGATGTGCTCCTGAACTCAGTGGTTGCAAACCTTTTGCACGTGGGCAATACCTGCTCACTTCCTTGCGATTTCCCCACTCCCAGCCCCAGCCCTCCCCCAGATGCTAGCTTTTAAAAATGCCTGAGTTGTTGTATTTGGAGAAACAGAACCAAACACGAGAGCCTGGAAACAACAACAGTCCCTCAGGAGTCCATCTGGCCAAAGACTCTCTCTCTCTAGTGGGACCCCTTACACGTGTAAAGGAGAGTGTATGAGGAGCGCAGGTGTATTTCTGTCAGGGTCCAGAGGCTGTTCAGTGCTTGGGATCGGCCCCCTTTGGGACCTGCACTGCAGATGGCCCCTCAGACCTACATCAGAGCTTGTCATGCAAAACTATATGCATAACATATCAGAGCTGTTCTGTTCCATTCCATTCCATTCCATTCCATTCCATTCCATTCCATTCCATTCCATTCCATTCCATTCCATTCCATTC
>WYDI02026392.1:22503-57289 GCA_009867235.2 Psittacus erithacus | reverse complement strand
AGAAGAGAAGGCTGCATGGAGACCTCATAGCAGCCTTCCAGTATCTGAGGGTGGGCTATAGGGATGCTGGGGAGGGACTCTTCATTAGGGACTGTAGTGATAGGACAAGGGGTAACGGGTTCATACTTAAACAGAGGAAGTTTAGATTCGATATAAGTTCTTTACTGTGAGGGTGGTGAGGCACTGGAATGGGTTGCCCAGGGAAGCTGTGAATGCTCCATCTGTGGGGGTGTTCAAGGCCAGGTTGCACAGAGCCTTGGGTGACATGGTTTAGTGTGAGGTGTCCCTGCCCATGGTACTAGATGATCTTAAGGTCCTTTCCAACCCTAACTATTCTATTCTATGAATCTAATTGTGAGCCTTCCTTTCAAGATGTCTTTTATTAAGTGTTTTAATAGTTTTGATGATTTATTCTGTTTCAGTGGAGAGCCAAATGTAATGTGTGAGCATATTAGATTTGCATGTTGGTTTTGATACTTTCCCTTCCATGTAAAGAAACTTCGCAATGTATTATTTCTCTTGAAGTAATGAGTGAAAGCAAGCACCAAAACCTCATTGTTGTTCAGTTTTTGTTTTATGTTGGTGACATTGCAATATGCCAGCATTATTTTTCATACTAGAAGAAGAGAAAATTGTTGCTGCATTGTTTTTGCAGCTGAAATTGAAAATATGCTTTGTTCTGGCCTATTTATTTTTAATTCTTTCTCTTCAGTTCTTTTTGCCTCTAGCAAAATGCCACTTTACCCTAGAAAAGTATTAAACCAAGCAATATCCATGCTGCTTGTTTGGCCTGTTCCACCAATGCATGAATCTATATCAAAACTGTCAGAATTGACTTTTCTATTGCTCTCACATTACTTAGTGAATTGCCCTGTTGATGCACTTTCTGCACAGATGTCTTGTTTACCATTTCTTTTTCCACTATTGCAGAGGCACTTAGCCCTTTGTATTGCTTTTCATGGGTCCGGAGGCTGAAGTGTCCCCCATATCAAATTCTGCTGTGTGTCTGAGAAGGACAGTGAAGCTGGTGAAGGGTCTGGAGTACAAATCTGATGAGAAGTGGCTGAGGGAGGAGCTGGGGTTGTTGAGCCTGGAGACAAGGAACCTGATGGGAGACCTTATCAGTCTCTACAACTACCTGAATGGAGGTTGTAGTGAGGTGGGTACTGGTCTCTTCTCCCAGGTAACAAGTGATAGAATGAGAGGAAATGGCCCCACGTTGCACCAGGGGAGGTTTAGATTAGATATTAGGAAAAATTTCTTCATTTCTTTCTTCACTGAAAGGGTAGTCAGGCATTGGAACAGGCTGCCCAGGGAAGTGATTAAGTCATCATCCCTGGAGATACCTAAAGGATGTGTGATATGATGCTTGGGGACACAGTTTAGTGGTGGACTTGGAAGTGCTAGGTTAACAGTTGGACTCCATGGTCTTTTGGATGGACTTTCCAACCTAAATGATTTGATGCCTCTGGACCCACTGAAGTGTTCTTCAGTGTGAGGATTAGGACTCTGACCCCTATTTCTTGAGCAGCCAGTGCTGGAGTTTTGGAGATGACCAGTCTGACTACCTGCAACTGTCTTGATTTGAAACTTTTCATTGGTTGTGTAAGTCTGGACAAAGCTGAGGATGGGACACATTCAGTTTGCAGCAATGGAATATTCCAGAATGCAAATGCATCAGCATCAAAGATGTAAAATGCCTGATTGAACAGTGACTGTAACATGGCCAATATGCTCTCTATTTTCAAGATTAATGTTCATGTCTAGGCTGCTGTCATCACATCATGGGGCTAGAATTGGAGTACTTGAAAAAGCTTACAAGTCTCTTTCAGAGGTATTTGCTTAATGGATAAACAAGATAGAATCTGCAAATGAGAACTAAGCTTTAGTCATGTCATTTCACAGCATTAACCCTCTGTTTATCTAAAAGCCATTAAATTTACTAGAGCAGATAGTATCAATTTGCAGTTCAGTTATGTTTTCTGTGTCAATCCTCTTCTAGTTGTCTAATTTCCAGAACTTGAATGCACGTGAGGTGAATTTTCAGTGGCATGGATTAGTGCAAGGTAGTTGAGGAATTATATATCTTCCTCCTGGTTCTGGTACTGTGGGGAGGGAATGATCTGATAAAAATGCATGGTCCTGAGGGCATTCACCTCCTCAGGTTTTAAGATATTTATTTGGGATGACTTTTGAGGGGGGTGGTATACAGATGTTGCTGAAAGAATATTGTTAAATTGTGTTGGTAGACTGTTTTATCAAGATGGAATAGAGTATCTTTTGAAATTTTGTTTATTAATGGTTAAACCAAGAAAACATTTTCTTGCTTTCCAAAACCACTTTTTAACAAAGGCCATTTGGAGGATGATCTCTAAGACTAGGACTGCCTGATATATTAACTAGCTTGTAATTTGTCATCCTTCATGATCAGATCATGATGAATGGATCAAATCTGGAAGGCTGACTGATCCTTCTAGATCAGTCCTGCCTCTTTGGTCAGCTTTTTTCCATCTTGAGCATCACATGGAGTATTTTGTAGAAGTTTAAGAGGAAAAATGGAATTCTTCATATTAAAAGATGTAGCAAAGGGGTAGAATTAACTTTGCTTTTGTGTATAGGTAGTATGTTCGTGCAAGTTCTTTACTGCTGACAAAAATGTGCTGGAAATCCATCTGGGGAAAAAAAGCAGTTGCTTGTTTCAGTGGTTCCTTATAAAAAGATAGTTTGGCTTTTGTTTTCAGATGCCAAGTGTCTCACATTGTTTGTAGTCCATGGGCTGCAGGGCAAGGAGAAAAAATTCTGAAAAGTAGCAGTGAAAACAGGTAATTTATCATGAGCAATCCCCCCAAAGTTGTGGTCATTGCTTGGCAGGTAATTTATGTTGTTGAAAGGTTTCTGTCAACTAAGATGTGTTAGCATAAGCCCTTTTCAGAGAGGTTTTAATATTTACAATAGAATACTTTGATCTGTTCAGTAGGTCTCTTTAGTTCAGTTAACTGTACACAGCAGTATGAAAGGACTGCTTTTTCTGTTTGTAGGAACAATTAGCTATTGCATTCAAGTTGTCACATTATTTCGTCTTCTGCATGAAATGTTCACCTGATACTGGATTTTGGGGTTTGGCTCAGAAAATACCTTTTAAAGACTTTAAGAGAGTCCATTTATTTAGGACAGAGATGTCTGAATGGCTTTGTCACCAAGTTTGTGACCAGTAAATATAATTTATTTATTTTTAATGCACACAGTTGAAGTCTGTGCAGAACTTTGCAGTATTATCAGTTTGCTTGTAATTCTTGGAAATGAATGCCAGAAGTTACTAGGTGTAGTAGATGCACTAGTGCTGTTCGGATCAGGGGTTTTGCAGACCTGTTTCCAAACTGCGCAGCATTAAAGGATGTCTTCACTCCTACAGCATTGCCATTAGTCTTTTACCTAGGATTGTTACTTTTAATACTCTAAAATATATTGGACTCAAGCAACATGTAAAATCTGGAGTCTTCAGTCTTCTAGTCTATAAAATACAGTTAATGATATGGCAGGAGACATAACAATCTTATGAGAAACTTACTTTCATCCTGGGCGCTGTTTGGAAATGTTTCTCCCAAAAGTGTTTGGGAAGTGACAGCTGCATCCTATTAGCAAGTTGGCCTTATTTTGCCATGAAAAACTTTGAGCAGCTAACTAGTAGTTTTGTTTGATATTTCAACCACACTTAATAACGAAAACATGTTTCCTTTGAAATTTCCTGAGTCCCTTATAGAAATTTGCAAACACATATTTGTCCATTGTTCTTAATGCCTCAATCTTTCCTGTTCTCCTTTTATGTTTGTGTGGTACTGCTGAATTCCATGTTTCCACCCTTGCTGTAAACCGTCATGCATACATAGGACAGCAATCTTCATTGCCAAGATTATGAATTTAAGGAGAGAGACCCTAGCTTGTCAAAATAAACACTGCCCACTAACACCTGAGTTAACAAGAATGTCGACCCATCACTAGATCTTTATTTTCTTGCTGAGTCCTGATACCCATCTATAGTGTATATTTACCTTTTTTACAAGCTAGCATTATAGGTTGATCCCCAGTGTTGCGAAGGTAGTGGAAGACAGGTAGGAGTATATATATGAGATTAAAAAAAGTTTAAATTTGTATGACAGAGATGCTGCTTTGTATGAGAGGTGGGGTGAAATGGCGATCACTTAATTTTGATAAAAAACCAGTTTAATCATATCGAACATTCTGTCACAGAAAATCTGGTGGCATGTGTTTACTGTAATCTCCCACAAAAAGCAGTCATTGCTATCGTAACTAAAACCATCATGCCTGAAATGATAGAGAGTAGGATAATTCACTTCATGTGAATGTAATTGCTGTACTAAAAATTCAAAGTGAAATTCATGTAGTAGGAAAGTAGCTATGATGACATTCATTACAGCTGTGAAAGAAAATTCATTGGGAATTTATGCAGAAGATACTTACGGGATGTTATTGAAACAGTAAGATAAAAGCTAGGTTTTGAATGGACTCTAATTTGGAAATGACTCAGGAACCGTGGTAGTGTTCTTTTAAACCTATCTAGAATATGTTTCACTAGAAGAAATTGGGTTGGAAACACAAGGAAATCTTTGCTCTTAACAATTTAAGAATGAAAAGGTATCAAGCTAGCTTGAGGAAGGATGAACAGTATGTGCTGTTTGCTGTTTTGTCCCTTAAACATGACTATCCAGGGCTTTGGGTTTGCTCAGAGATGTACTAATATCTTTTGATGGGTACATGGTCAGTGACCTCAAAATCAACTTTCAGTGTGGTGTGGTGTGTGGGTTTTTTTTTTTTTTGTGTGTGTGTGTGGTTTTAGGTTTGTTTTTTTGGTGTTGTGGTTTTTTTTTTTTTTTTATTTTAATAAGGGTGGGGGAGGCAAATAAATGATTGGGGCAATTTATTGCCACTTGTAAAAAGAAGTGAAGTTGCAAAGCAGCACACATTTTTAAGAGGCGGTGGAATTGTCTTTTATCTCTAAAATTCTCCGGTGGTGCTGAAAGAACCTGTTGAGGATTAACTTTGTGCATGAGTTGCCTAAGCCTCTATATCTAATATGGCAGCACTATATAAAATATATATCTATTTTAAAAAAACCAAATTAAAAAACCCCCCAAATCCCAACAAAAAACGGGACCTTTAAATTCTGACTTTTCCTTAGTCTTGGCTGTTATTGCTCATAAAATTACAAATATTTGTTACTTTGAGTAGTTAGTTTGTTCCTTAAATAAATTATTAGTTAGGTGTTTAGTACAGAAACTTTTCAAAAGTGCAATTGCTGCTGATGAAGGATGTTGCTGTTCTGCCAAAAGCTGATCCTTTCAGTGTTTCCTAATGCCTCATTCTTGTAGCCTGCAGGAGATATAAGTTAATGGCTGAATGTGCATTGTGTGTTGATAGGCGCTTGAAAGGGTAACCACATGAAGTCCCCATAATCCAAGGAGAAGTGGTCAGTGATGTGCTATACCACTTAAACAGACATCAGTCTACGGGGCTGGATGGGATCCACCCAAAGGTACTGAGGGATCTGGTGGAAGAGTGCTCACTGTGCCACTTCCCATCACTTACCAGTGGCCCTGGCTAATTGGGGAGGTCCCAGCTGACTTCAAGTTGGCAAATGTGGTGCCCATTTACAAGAAAGGCTGTAAGCAGGATCCAAGGAACTCTAGGCCTGTCAGTCTGACCTCAGTGCTGGGGAAGGTTATGGAGCATATCATCTCAAGTGCCATCGCAGGACATGTACAGAACAACCAGGTGATCAGTCCCAGCATGGGTTTATGAGAGGCAGGTCCTGCTAGACTGACCTGATCTCTTTCTATGACAAGGTGACCTGTTTAGTGAATGAGGGAAAGGCTGTGGATGTTGTATACCTGGACTTTAGTAAAGCCTTTGACGCTGTTTCCCACAGCATTCTTCTGGAGAAACCAGCTGCTTGTGTCTTGGATGGGTAAAAAACTGGCTGGGTGGCCTGTCCCAAAGCGTGATGGTGAGCAGAGTTAAATCCAGTTGGCGAAAGGGTTGTCAAGCACTGGAACAGGCTGCTCCGGGAAGTGATTCAGTCACCATCCTGAGGGATGTTTAAAAGACATGTGATGTGGTGCTTGGGGACATGGTTTAGTGGTGGACTTCGCAGTGTTGGGTTAACTATTGGACTTGATCTTAAGTTTCTTTTCCAACCTAAATGATTCTATGATTCTATATTTGGAGAGAAAGGAGAGGCTAAGAGGCAGCAGGAGAAAATCCATAATTTGGTACAACAACAACACACTAATATTAGGTTGTGAGAATATTAACTGGAGAGTGGTTACAATTTCGTGGAGCTGCTCTGAATTTCCTCTGTAGATGAACCTGGAGGCTAAGCTTCTGTGCAGTTTAGGTGATGCAAGGAGTCTTATCTCTTTCCTTTGGGAGGCAACTTTGAGGAAGTTCAGCCTTGGGTCTGGTGCCTAATCCCCTGATTTCCTTCTGTTAGTCTGAAGAAAACTTCAGGTCTTTGTAAGCATGCTTGACATGGTTTTATTATGCATAATGTGGATGCTTTGAAAAAAACACCTCATGTTTTCCTTTTCCTTGCAAGTCAAGGCAGGAATGACAGGAACTCTTGACAAGTTGAAGTATAGCCTGAAGACGAAGGAGAGTTTGTTATCCTTAATCTTCTCTCTTGTTAGTGTGTTTCTCAATTTGTACTTTTTGTTGGGGTATGGTACAGAATTTAACCAAATCAGCTTCAGGAGTTGCATTTCACTAGTTACTAGGGTTTTTTGGGAGATAATTTTGACTAAAAGCTGAATCCTGTTATCTGTTGTTTGATGTCTTGGTAATTGCTTCTTGTTTCAAGTACTAAATGGCTATGAGCAGCATAATGATGTAGTCAAGGTCTGCTTTAGAGAAAACACATCTTCTTTTTCCCCAAAATGGAGCCTAATACTACTTAATGGTTCATTAATTTTTGTGTACAATTTTGAGATTTACTTTCCTACCTGGAAATTTCTTCAGTATTTTTAACTTGCAAGAGGAGTGTGTTTGTACATAAATGCACACCAGATACAGAAAATCAGAGCACTGAGCAGAGGCTGTTTTCTTTCTGTTAAATTGTGGTAGTCTGTTAGAACATTTCTTCCTAAGAGAAACAGAGAGTGGGGTAGAAATGTAGTTATTAAATGGAATATATTCCATTCCTTTTGATTGCAAAAAGGGTTCCAGGTTATCCTTGCTCCCTTAATATCTGGATACTGGAATAGTGACAGCTGTTGGAAATACAGTGGAATTGGTAAGGAGTTCCAGCTACTTAACCAGTCAGTGTTTCAAAAGGAATTTCTCTGAAGGTGATGATATTTGAATTTAGGATTTCATTCATTTAGCAATATACAAATTGTAATGATTAGTCACAGAAATCAGTTTCATGCTAGCTACAAGTGAATTTTTAACTCTTTCTGAAAGATGCATGAACTTTTATTTATAGGGACCTCATTCTTAAGTGTCCTGGTTTACACCTTTCATCAAGGAGCAAAGTGGCTTGGGCTTTGTCTTGTTTCCTGCTTCCCAGACCCAGAAGCAGGTGACTTACAAAGTTTCTGTTTTGCCTGTCTTGCCAAACATAGAAAAGTTTCAGATAGCTCAGAGGTTTGCGCAGTTAGGTAGCAGTTACTGCTGGCTGAACTCAGAATTATTCTGGATAATGATAAGAGATTGCCGTGCATCTCCCTCGGGAGTGCTTTGCATCTGTCAGAGTGTTTGTTTTCCTTCAGTCTGGGCCACTGGAGAAATACTAGCACTGTTATTTGGATACCAGCTGGAAAAGAGAGCTCACTGAGGGTAAACTTTTTCTGGGGAAATAAATAAAAATATAAATATGTAAATACTAATATTTATTTTATTAACAAGTTTAATCTCCTACCTTGGCTCAAATTTTAGGCTGATGGTGGAAGCATTGTGGACGTCGTACCTTTCCCTCTCCCCTCTTCCTTCCAACAGTTGTTCTTTCCAGTGTGCTCAGTTTCCACAGTCTACTATATTTAGGTTTTGTGTTGAAAGTTATTGAATACTTGGGGCAGTTCTGAGGGAAAAAAGGCCACTGTTGGCGAGGAGCATAGAGTTTAAGCCGATACATGGAGTGGTGTGCCCGTGTGATCAGAACATGCAAGCGTACATGTGGATCTTGGTATGACTGTTGTCCCTGCTTTATTATAGCTCAGGTGTGTATATTTTCCCTGAGAGCTATGTTTGAAGAGATACTAAAGATGCAGAGAGCTCTAGAGGTGTTAATATGTATTCCTGGACATGCCAAATGTGATCTTGCCTTGTGGCCCTGATCACAGAGGAGATGCCTTAGGCACGCCATAGTGATTCTAAAGGCCAGTTTTTAAATTTTGTAGGTCTAAAAGTGAGCATTATGTTGTACAGATATTTCAGGGTACATGCAAATAATTTAGTCCCGGGTGTAAAACGCAGAATTTCGTCCAGATCAGTGCAACAAGAGATTTTCCATCTTATGAAACAAAGTATAGTGACTTTCTACATTGTATTGCAGCCTTTGCTGACAGTTCAAGTGGTGCTGCTGCAGTTTTGCTTCAGGGCTTCCTCCTTCCTTTTAAAACTCTCTTCATACTGGCATCAGAAACAGATGTGGTATTCCAGGGAATAGTGTAGATGTCTGTGAAGTAAGGGAGCAGGCATTAACAAATGGCTATTTCTCATCTGTACTTTCTGAAATACTTTAACTGAATGTGTTAGTTCTAGTTAGATTTGGATTCTGGAGAGTGCATCTATATGTGTTTAGGAAGGTGTGTAGTGTACCTACTGTCAGTCTGTGTCTAGGAGAAACTGTCATGGGAATCATCCATGGCAATCAACCATGTCCCCCATTTGTGCTCCCATGATATGGGCAGAAGAGAAGGAAAATGACTGGGGCTTTCTAGGACTGTTGAAGGGTTTGATAAAGCAGATTAAACTTTGAGGCATATTAGTGTTGTACTGTAAAGCTTCATTTAACTTTTTTTCCAGATGTTTGCTTGACACTTGCAGGTATCCATTATAGAAAACATCAGTTTTTTAAACTGATAAGTTTTGCAATGGGTGATTTAAAAGTTTGGTTTTGAGGAAGATGAACCTCAACAGCTTAGAAACCTTTGGTTTATTTTTCCATTTGGACTATAAAAAAAGGGAAGTTTGTGTTTTGTTGTGCTCTTCACCACGGCCCCTGGAGTTCTTCCAGAGTGAAATATATGAAAATGAAATAGCAAAGGGATTGCAAAGTAGTAAAGACTTCCCTTACCTTTGTTTCAGCAGCCTTTTGTGTTTACCTTAGTAAAGATGATGTCTATGTGCGTACAAACGATATCATATGGTAGCGCTTACTTCTTACAGGAGTGAAGGTTTGCCTACCTCTTAAAATAAGTTTGGTGACTGGAAAGTCTTCTGAATGTAGTACTTAAGCAGTGGTGAGGTACAGCTCACTATTGACTGTCTTTTCAAACTTTCATGAGCTACTCTTCTATTAAAATGGTTCCCTTCTCCCTTCTCTCTTCTTCCACATTTGTTTGGGTGAGGGTGTGTGTAAGTAAAAGCCCAGGAAGTTGTAAATGCTCCATCCCTGGCGGTGTTCAAGGCCAGGCTGGACAGAGCCTTGGGTGGGATGGTTTAGTGGGAGGTGTCCCTGCCCATAGCAGGGGGGTTGGAACTTCATTATCTTAAGGTCCTTTTCAACCCTAACTATTCTATGATTCCATGATTCTGTCTATCCTGTGATGAGGATAGCAGCAGCTGTCTCCCAGGTTTTGGTCAGCAACCACATGTCACACGAGAGTTGTTTTTAATAATTACAAAAAAGGTTTGTTTCATGTATGATAAACACCTTGCTGTTCTAGGGATACAGGTCAGAAAAGAGATCTCTGAGGCTGGATTTTTTTCTTACTTTGAGGGAAAACCTTAAAGTCATGGTTCCTTTTTAATAGTGCATGCCGCATTACAATATATGCAGAATCTTAACGTGATAAGAACTAGTCACCACTCAAATGGCATATAACTTTTTTGTATAACTTATCCTTTTAAAGGGAAGGATGTACAGAGATTTTGAGCTTGCCTTTACTGGTGTAATTTGAAATCACTGAAAAATTATGATAAAACTCTTAAAAAGTGGGTTTGGATTCTCTATTTTATTTTACAGCATGGTAATTCCCAAAGTTACAATAAATATTGTCCATCTGTGCCTTTGTTTTAGAAACATCAGTGCTTTGAACCTTTCTGTTTCTTCCAGATACTGAAAAACAGCTGCTTTAACTAAAATATGTAGCAACTTGATGTGTTTGGGACTCATTGTTTTTGTCAGCTTTGTTTGAAGCATGTCAGTGAGCTTGAAAATTCATAGAACTAGTTATTGGTCAGTATTTTTGTGTTTTTATTTTCTGTGAGGAGCCAGATTATAGCACTTCGAAAGCAAATGCTGAAGGTGTCTATATTTGATATGCACATAAATCTGTGGTTAGTTTTTTTTTATAACCTGGCAAAATCCAGAAGGAAGAGAGGACCCTTAGAATGTATGAAGAAATAATCTAATAGCTTAGGAATAATTGAGGACAATTTAGACTGAAGAAGTGGAGGTTCTTAAAGGAAGTTGTCTCTTCCAAAATTGCTTGTTTGAATTAAATTCAGTTCAATTTCAAAGTGCATATAAACCACACATTTTAAATAATCAAGATATTCTCTTGGAGCTGTGTTGTCCTGTATTGGGTTTGTGTGGTGAGGTTTTGGTAGCTGGAGGGGCTGCAGGGGTGGTTTCTGAGACAAGCTGCTAGAAGCTTCCCCTGTATCCAACAGAGCCAATGCCAGCAGGCTCTAAGGTGGATCTGCTGCTACTCGTGGCTGAGCCCATCAGTGACAGCGGTAGTGTCTCTGAGATCACGTATTTAAGAAGGATGGGGGTAAGCTACTATGCAGCAGCAGCTGCATCTGAAGGAGAGGTGTGAGGATGTGAAACAGCCCTGCAGACAGCAAGGTCAGTGCAGAAGGAGGGGAGGAGGTTCTCCAGGTGCTGGAGGAGATATTCCCCTGCAGCCGGTGGTGCAGCCCCTAATGGGGCAGGCTGTGCTGCTGCAGCCCATGGAGATCCATGATGGAGCAGATCTTCACCTACAGCCCATGGACGACCCTACACTGGAGCAGGGGGATACCCGAAGGAGGCTGTGACCCCATGGAAAGGCCATGCTGGAGCAGGCTCCTGGCAGGACTTCTGGACCCATGCAGAGATGAGCCCACTCTTGAGCAGGTTTGCTGGCAGGACCTGTGACCCTGAGAGAGACCCACACTGGAGCAGGAGTAGAGTGTGGGGAATCCTCCCCTGAGGAGGAAAGAGCATCAGAGAAAACATGATGAACTAACCACAACCCCCATTCCCCATCCCCCTGCACCACTGGGGGAAGGAGGTAGAGTGAAAATGAGGCTGGGAATCAGGGAGGGGTGGGCAGAAGGTGCTTTCAGACTTGGTTTTATTTCTTATTATCCTACTCTGATTTGGTTAATAATAAAATAAACGGATTTCCCCAAATTGAGTCTGTTTTGCACGTGATGGTAATTGGTGAGCGATCTCTCCCTGTCCTTATCCCAACCCATGAGCCTTTTGTTATATTTTCTCCCCCTGTCCAGCTGAGGAGGGGAATTATAGACTGGCTTTTGTGAGCACTTGGTGTCCAGCCAGGATGAGCCCACCACATATCCTTAGCATTTCTTTTCTCTTTCTTGGCTGTTTCTGGTGTGAAAGTTGAATATTGTTTTGCTTTATCACTGTGTTAGGTTAATTTTCAGGAACAAAATGTAAAAAGGTGCTTTTAACCCAAGTTTATCAAAATTGTGCTATTGTCTTTGGCTGTGAAAGCATATTCTTTTTATCAGGAAGATAAACATTCTGAAGTTCCTCCTCAGCTCATCTGGCCTTGGTACATAAAGCTCATCATGGGCAAGGGCAAATTGCGTTATTTGTAGCTTCCTGTTGAAATATTTGCAGCACATCAGCCAAAAGCTGTCAGGATAGTAGGAAAGGAGTAAACTGGGTGAGTGAGGGGGATGATGATGCTTTCATAGCTATGCACATTCATAGGTATAAAGAAAGCCCCCCACATAAATAGCATCGGTTAAAATCCTAAAATCTTAAAATCGGGTCCTAGAAGAATGTTCCATGTGGAACCAGTAAAGCTTAGAAGGCAGACAGAAGACAGGTTAGCTAAAAGAAGGGTGCTTTGCTGTATTAGTTAAATACAGTTTTCAGGTTTGGGGGAGAATCTTCTAGAGGTCATACCTCCATTTATTGTGTTATCATCAGTGTCATCCCTATAGCAGTGTTTTGATCATTTCTGTTTTAGCAACATAGTTATTTACTCCAACTTGGAATTTATGTGGGAGCTTTCCCTGCCTCAACACATAATTCTCTTGATCTTTCCTAAATGGGACTGAATGAGTTTCTTTTGTGGTTTTAATACTGTATTTCCATCTCTTTATGATCTACAGAAGAATACTTGGTTTTTCTGGACCTAAGTGCCGGCAAAAATAGCGAAGCTCAAGGTAAAGTTTAATAAAGTTGCTTTTGCTAACCTTTTAGTTATCTAATTTATGACTGGATAAGCTGTCAACCCGAACATCTTGTAATGGTCAAGCCATTAGTTCAGGATACTGTTTTGTGTACTGTTACAACACAGAAACATTTAGTAACTTGAGAATGATCAGTGTTCAGAACAGCAGGCTAATTAACTCCAGTAGAGCACTAGGAATGGCACTAGATAACCAGTCATTATTAAAAGGCTGTGAAAAGTTGTGAACATAAAACTTTATTAAAATGAAAACATTGTTGAAGGAATCCAAGTTAAAGCTGCATCAGGTGGCTTTGGAGTTATCATCAAGGTGGTTTCTGAATGTGAGGAAAACGGTCAATTTTAGGGCTACCTCCAGGGGTTTTGGAGAAATCTTTTTATAAAAGCTCTAAAATTAGTCAATACTGTAATACTGCTTTTACCAAGTAGTTGAATCTGGTAAACTCTGTGCAGAATATCTTCTGTTACCCAGACTAGTTGGAGCTTGGAGACTGTAGTGATAAACTGGAGAAAGTTTTGCTGGCATCAATTTCTCATTTAAGTAAAATACTTTTATCTTTGAACTAAGTAAAAAAAAAAATATCTCTGCATGTGAAGGTGTTGATGATTAAGGACTTTGTCATGCTTGGAGTAATTGCTTTAATTAGCTATTAAACAGGTTTCAGGGTCAATGTGAGAACAGGTTTCTCTCATTTGATTTAGTAGGAGCAGTTAATGATTTTTTTATTATTATCTTTACTGTCTTCTTTAGAATTATTTACTTAGCACATGGAAGGCAACAGACATTTGCTATTATAAAATCAATTTCATGCCTGACTAAACTATCTCTTCCACCTCTGTCATTACTCTTGGTGCTACGGGTGTTATCTTAGGCTTATTTGTGTTTATGCAACTAGATGGCAGTGGGCCTTTCCAATAATTATTTGGGGATTTTGGACCCTGCAGCAACAAACAAAAAGATGATCAAGATAGCAGATTTTAATTATGCTTGAGCAAGATTGTCATATTCCTTCCTTATAGAAAAATGACTACTTAATTTTGGATAATGTATAAAGCACAGAGATACTAAATAATTTCAGCTGTTTTTTTCCCTTTAAATAGAAGAAAACAGCTCCATAGAGAGACAAAAAATGTTTATATAGAAACTCCTATTTAGTCACATAAGTAAGAGTTGTAAGTAAATGTCTGCAAAGCAAGATTTGCAGCTAAAATGTTGACTTGTAATGTTTACCACATTCCATAGATTTCTAATCTTATATCTAATGTGTTCATATTTTTTTTATTTTGAGCTCATGAATCCATGATAATTCAATAGATTTCAGAACAATTTTTGAATTCAAAAGAACTCAATTATTGTCAGTTGGCGGAATGAAATGATGTTTCCTCGGCAGTTTTTTGGGATGTCTGGCATCTCCTAAGTCAACTGAAATACTGTAGTATACAAAGGGAAGGAAGAGGCAAAGAGTGCATACCCTATTGCCACAGTGACAAGCTGTGTTTGTATGTCATCTTGGTGTTGGATAAGCTGAATTAGTTTGTTTTAAGTAACTCCCAACAGTATTCAGGTTGATACCCTCAAGGGCATAGGCTTTAGCTTCACTCTTCAAATATTAGGCCACCCCGTGTAATGTAATAGAAGACTTGGTTTTTCTTCTCATCAAGGTAAGTCCATGTAATAGGATCTGGTAATTGTTTTCTTTTTCTTTATCGTCTGTGTGCCTCACAAATGAGTTACTTCTACTTGCTTGTGATTTTTTTGTTTTATTTTTTAATATTTTATTGGGGTGGAGAGGAAGAGTAGCTGATGTGAGTAGAGTTGCACTGGACCTTGTATTCCAGCTACGTGTAGGTTGTTTGGTAAGCAAGAAGAGAGATGCCAAATGGGGTCATTGAAATTTTCATAGCTATAACAGGATTAGGAGAATCTCCTCATTTTATATTTTTCTTCCCAGTTTTTAAGTGTCCTTGATACTCTTCCCTCTCTCCTCTTTTTCTTCTCCTTTCCTTTTTTCTTTTTTTTTCCCTCCTATGAAATACTCAGCACTGCTGGTATTCTCCTTCTCATTAAAAGAACTTGTGCAACCTGAGCACCTGTGGGCGCATCTGCAGCACATGAGCGTGTAGGAGGCAAGCTGCCCTAGAAAGTAGTTAAATGAGGATATTCTCTTCTAACTCTCACATCTGCCTAGCACTCGCCCTGCACCATGCAGCAGTGTTTAAACTTGATGTGCATTGGGCAAGGGGTATCCTGTGGTGGTGTAGAAAGTGCTCCTGAGATTTCTGATCTGTCTTTCCATTAAAAAACAAAAGGGAGGGGAACAGGGACAGAACAGTCTTACAATCTAGATATACACCACAGTCATATTCCTACATGCAGTTATACTTGCAAGTTAACACCCTTTCTTTGAGATCTCTCATTTCTCATGCCTCTCAGTGCTTTCACAGGAACTAAGATGCTGAGTTTATCCAAGTGGATTGTTTCATCATTTTTCACAGTTGTGTTTTTTTTTGTGTTGTGCACATCATCAAAGCTGTAAAATGGAGCTGAGAAAAAGACTACTGCTTGCAAGCTATTGAATTGAGTTATAATAAGGAGGTGTTAGTTTTGAGGCATACATTTCGGGATGTTAGAAATTCAGAAATTAGAAAAGTGAAGATTGAATTATCTGAATTGAGTTGGTTGCTACTGCTGAGAAAGCCAATAGGTCTTTGAGAGTTTTGTTTCATGCCTATTGCTCTGTCTTGATCAAAGTCTTAAAGTTACTCAGCTATAAATAGATGAGCGTAAATTTTGATTTTTAATCTGCTGTGAGGTCTCTAACTGTCCTTACGCATAAAGCATGTCTAAATGACTTGTAGGCGTTCCTAATGTTAAAAGGAGTCTTTTGGAGGACTAGTAACTTAAAAAACACCCTTACCTGCATTGTAAACGAATAAATCTAGATGAGAAAATACTCCTTTTCACCACTAAATGCAAGGTACTGCTTCAGAAAGTCATAGAATGATTCTGTTTATTATTTTAAATCATAGAATAATTCTGTTTATTTGTTTTTTATATTAGTTTTATTTCAGGAGGGAAGATATCTGCTTTTTTACATTTTTTTATTTTTTTTTTAATACCACTATTCTTAAGAGGGTAGGAGTGGCCCCTCTTGATGCAGCACTTGTTACTGAGTGAACACCAGCACCCTTGTTTGAGGAGATATGGCTTGGCTGTGCCAGGATAGCAGTGTTACATGACAATGCTCTTGATGGAATTGTGATGGGATGCACTTCCCCAGTGAAGTCAGATGCAGTCAGAGGTGATGCTGTGCTGAAAGCAGTGCTGAAGCAGTGGAGGTAGAGAGAAAGCAGCTGGGCTAGATAGAAATTGCCTAATTTTCTACCAAATGTCTTCTATTTCTGAATTTGTTTTGGAGAAATATCTGTTAAGCTTAAAATGGAAGGAATCTGAAATCAAATAGAGTAATTTGGTATTGAGAACAGTAAAAAACCCAAGGAATTTATGAAGCCTGAATGGATGGTCTTTCTAGTCACTGTTAGTGGGCTTTCTGCTCCCCATATGGAGGGTGCTGCTTTCGTAATTGCGGGAAGCAGCCAGAGAGAGCTATGTGGAGGTGAGAGGCAGCAGGAACTAGGTGTTACAGACTTGGTTTCTGTAAACTTTGGAGGTGCTGGATGTGCGTAAAAGCCTCTGGATTTTATTGTAGTATTAGTGGCGTAGAGGGGGAGAATCCCCTCCCTTGACCTGCTGGTCACGCTCCTTTTGGTGCAACCCAGGATACGGTTGGCTTTCTGGGCTGCGAGTGCACACTGCTGGCTCATGTTGAGCTTCTCATCAACCATCACCCCCATGTCTTTCTCCTCAGGGCTGCTTTCAATCCAGTTTCCACCTAGTCTTCACCCAGTCTTTATTTGTGCTTGGGATTGCCCCAACCCAGGTGCAGGACCTTGCACTTATCCTTGTTGAACTTCATGAGTTTCTGTCCTCGTTTCAGCTGGGATAGGGTTAATTTTCTTCTTAGTAGCTGGTGTTTTGGCTTTATTCTGAAAATAATGCTGACACACTGATGTTTCAGTCTCAGGCTCCCTGATGTTGTGCAGCCTTCTCATGCCTCCTGCAGCTCAGCCACTTGCTGCAGGAGGTCCTCTGCTGGGGCACACCTTTTGCACGCAGGCCTGCTGCCTGTCCCTGCCCCAGGAGAAAGCTCTATACACCACCTCCTGCAGCCTGAGGTCTGCACTGTAGCCTCTCTCCCTGTGGCAGCTCCATCTGGATGGAGGCGTCAGCCACTGGTGGGGCAGATGGTTAGACCTTACCAGCTGGAACTGCAGCCTTTGCTCTCAGTCAGGTTCCCGCCATTCTGCCTTGAGGGTCAGGTAGGATGAGTGCCCTTGACCTGTGTAGATGGTCACAGAATGGTGCCTGGTTATTTGGTTATGTGGACTCTAGAAGACCCTCCCTTCCTTCAAAGAGGTTTTTTCCCTGCTCGCCCTCCTGAGTAAATTGCTGCACCATGCTCTGTTCTCAGCGCTCCTAGTCAGTTGTGCTCCCTAGGGCTGCCCTTTGTGCGAGTGGAGGGTGGCCGGTGTTACTCCTGGCCCTGCCTATGCCTCTGTCAGCCACTTTAAGTAACTCGTTTTCAGTGAGAAGTAATTAGGTTTCTGGGTTTTACTCAGTGATTATTTAGTTTGACAGTCAAATGGCAATAGATATCCCAGCCTATTGATTTTTATTTTTTTTTTCTTCCTTCTTTAAGACAGTGATTTGAATTATAAGCTATAATTGCATCCTAGCTGAGTAATAGCAGCCAATGTTTGTATTTCCACATGAGCTGTTCAGGAGGAGGACTGAAATAGCAAGGCAGCTCCACTGTCAGCTCTTCATTATCTGAGAGAAAGTCTAGAGCACAGCAAAAGGTACTTGAAAAATCCAAATAATTTGCTTATAGAACATACAATAGAAAAGCTGCCTAGAGAAATCTGCCATCAACTTGTACTGTTACTGAGTCATGGTTGAGTTCCACCTGAAGCTGTTTCTCACAACTAGAAAGCTATCTCTGTTGTGTGCTTTGACGTGCTGGATTGCTGAAAATGCAGCCACCTTTTTCTTGTCCCACTGGTGGAATGAGTACATAAGTAAGAGACGACTTGATGCTAGGGGCTAGTGGTATCCAAAGTGGGGTGTGTGCACAATCCATTGCAGTGGAGGAGAAGATTTTGCTTTTGGATCTGTTAATAAAGAAAAATAGCCATTAGCCTGTTGTCCAGGTCCTCCCACATGGGCTCCTCTAGTCCTGTTGGGTGTTCTACCTCATGGTGAAACTTGAGGCCTGAATGTGAAGATAAGCTTACTAGAATGGTAATAGTTACCTGCTCCTTTTCTTTGTAGGCACATTGAATCTAACAGTATTCCCTTTTCGTCCTATCATCCTTTTCTTTGAGATTTAACTTGTTCATGTGTTTTTGAAGTCAGGAGAAAAACATCTTTTGACCTTGTGTACCAAGATGGCATTTTCAAAAACTGTGTTTAAAGGAATTTCATAAAACAGAAAATATAGGTAAGTGATCATTCTGTGTTTCTAAAATCTTTAATACAATTAATGATGTATTTTAATGTATGTAAGGTTACCTGTATGGGAGCTTTTACATGTTTCTCAGCGCAAAGCTTTTTACCATGCGTCAGGTAGTAATGAAATTTGGTGCTAGATTACACATCGCCTGTAGTAGGCGCCCCACCCCCAGAATTTAGAAAGCACTCAACTGTTTTAGTGCTTGATTTGAACTGTTGTCAAATATGCCTTGTATCCTTTTGTATTTGATAAGGGCTCTTTGATTGCGACCATCCTTTTGTGTTACTTCTCTTTACTGTGGCTATTTATGCCTGCCTTTTTGTTATCCCCAAAAGTTAAGACATCTGAAAATTCTATCATGCTGGTTTTCTTTTGTGTAGTTCAATACTTTGTCTTCAGTAGGAACTAAGTACCTGACAGCGTTTCTGTAAAAGTTTCAGAAGACTTTTCAGAAGACTATTGCTTGTGAGTATTATTAGATAAAAGGAGAGGAGAACTGAGCACATGCTAAGTTACCTTTTAAGAGTGTATTCAAAAGAGAATCAGGTCAGTAAAAACTGAAGTCAGGCAAAACCATTTGCCCATTACTTTTTTTTTTTTTTTTTGAGAAGAGTTTCTGCACAGATGTTCTTTGCAAAATGTTGCCTTTTCTCTTTTCACTCTCACGGAATTACTGTGCTGCCTTTGCTATTCTTAGAAACAAGTGTTATGTCTGTGGAAAGAACTAAACTTTTATGCAACAGGTTATCCAAGCCCAAGTCAGGATTAAATCGGTTTTAGTAACTCAGTAAAATCTTCACTTACAAAAATTACTCCAAATTGAATATAGTAGGCCGGATGGAGATTTGAGCACCCTGGTCTAGTTGAAGGTGTATATGGCAGGGGAGTTGGAACTGGGTGATCTTTAAGGGCCATCCAACCCAAACCATTCTATCATTCTGTGGTTCTATAAGAATGTTCTATTTGAACATTCTTATCAGTTGAACATCATAATGATGTGGTCTCTGCTACGTGATGAATAGTATGCCCTAAATCATGGGGTATGAGTTCAAAGAATCAATATGGGGATTTCTTTCAACTAATTTTTGTATACTGAAAACTGGCTTTTGAATCTGAAGCTACACAGATGAGAAGGACACAGTAAACTGCATCTGCCACTTGCTGTGCATGGCATGAATCTCGGTTGTGTATTTTCATCAAGGGTTCCTTTCCCTCAAAGTTTTTTCTGCGTTATTTTGTGACTAACACAGTCTTTGGCTAAGAAAGTATATTTAGTAGCAAGTATATACTGACGCAGTGTAACATCATGGAATGGTGTGTGTCAACACAATTTTCAAGTAAATTACATTAATGTAAAAGTGAAGTACTTCGCATGAAATTGATTCTGGAAAACAACAGTTTGTAAAATGTTACCAATGTTAAATGCTTTTTGCAGCTTAACATTAGTACTGATGCTGGTCCGAGCCTTGGACAAATAACTCCTCCTTTTCTGTGTGGGTGCAGGTAGTAACTGTGAAGAGGAAGGGAATGTCTTGATATCACAGGTGTCCTGTTAGAAAGTACCATGGCTGTATGGACTAGTAGCATAAGTTTCATCAAAATAAGGACTTATCAAAATGAGTTCTGTCATTCCCAGGAGCTGTCATTTGTCATGGATTTTGCTTAGAATGTAGAGGAGAAGTTAAGTTTCTTTTCTTTCAAGTCAAATCAAAGGGCAAGGTGATGCCTCTGCTAATAAGGGAGTGGTAGCTGCAGCTGCATCTTTGTCCAATGCTTGCTGTGTCACTGGCAGCACCTGAAAGAATGATTGGGTGTGATGTACTGATTTACCCAGTTCTCTCTTGGGATTTCATTACTCTGCAGAGTTTCTTGGTTTTTAGCCTGCCTTCAGAATATGGGAAGGGTCTAAATTTATTCAAGCTGTGCAGTAACAGTTTCTTGGATTGATTTTCTAAGCAGAAAAATACAGTCTCTAGGACTGGTTATATATATTATTATCTAGCCAGAAGTGATCATGGGCCATCAAAACCCATCCCAAGGTGTTAGGAGACCTTCTCTGAGTAGTTGTCCTGAGGGATAAAAAAACCTGGCAAAAGATCTAGCAGTTAAAAATCAAGAGGCTTGCCTAATGTTCTGTAAGCAAGATAACTTGCAAATCAATAGCGTACTTGAAAACATCTTTTGGTTAGGTGTGTATATTTGTATATCTGCATGTACAGTTAGTTGGATACACAGCCTCTACCTGCTAATCAAATAGCTGTGTGTGCACAGTCTGTGAAGAGCTAAGTGATTATGTAGATATGCTCATGCGTCACTCACTTGAATGGATGTATATAGAAGTCTATATTGCATTACTATGAGAAGACCAAATACAGTTTAAAGATAAAATGCTCTTATCTATCCCCAGATTTTGTTTGAATTCTGGCCTCCCTAAACATATTAAGGGAAACACTGTGTGTTAGTATCATCACAATATTAAAGGTAATTCTTATCTATATCTTTTTCTGGAGATTTATCTCTGAAGTTATCCTGTAAAAATAACTGGTGTTTCTCATGCAGTTATCCTACAGATCTCGGGATGGTGAACAGTCTATATTCTCCAACAGCTTCACTGTATGGCCTTAATTTTGCAGCACATTTTCAGTGCATGTAAGAATAACTGTTCAAAACTTTTCTTCTCCCTTACTTTTAAGTGCCATACAGACTCTGAGTTACTCTTAATTCTATTCTTTTTGTTTTTTACTGGAGAGGAATTATTAACTTAACCTCTTTAAAAAATGGAAATGAGTGCGAGTTCTGTTATGGATATTGTTCAGGCCCATAGACTGATTTTTAGATCGTGTTCTTGAAAGAATTGTTGTGATTCAGAACTGGTTCCTGAAGGAAAGCTTTATTTTAAATAGTAATATATGTATCTCCCCAAAAGATAATTCTGAACTCTTTTTCTTTCATCTTGCAAGCATGTCTCATGTCAACCTTTCATGGTTCAAACTTTGGTTAACCTATTATGGCAGGTTGCAAACCAACCACTTTGTCTGTGTTTTAGTAACATTTCCCCTCCTGCCCCAAGGGAAACTTTGAATGTTCTGTTTCTGTGGAGCAAATTCCCTTTCTATTTAATGGGAAGTAAAAATAATATAAATTTCTGTTTGGGTGGTTTGTTTTGCCTTTTTTTTTTTTCCTTCAGGAAGCTTTAATAAGGATCATGTTTTTATTCTTGCACAAAAATATACGACAGGGTTACTTGTGCATCAGGCAGCTTACCAACATACAGTGATAAATTAAAATTCAGAGTTTGAGAAGGAGGGTTTGGTAGGATTAGGTGAAAATGAAATAATTCGTTCATATCAGTAGGGATATATAATGCTATCATATCTTACTTCCCCCTGCTCCCCTCTCCCCTTTGTGCCTCCAGCTACCTTTACTACATCAGACTTTCATTTAACTGCCTTACTTTGTTAATATAGGATATGTGAAGTATTTCTTTCTGTGGTGTTCTGCCTATGCTGCATATTTTACAGGAGAAGACTCAAACTTGGCACAGTGCACAGACATTAGTACTTTAACTCTTTCCTACCTACCCTGGAAATTAAGGCCAAGAAATATAATTAAAGCATTGCTTTGCATATAAAGAGCTGAGATTACTTCTTTTGATGCCTTCTGAAGCTGATCGCACAGCTTGGTTACGTAATAGAAGCTGATTATAAAGGCTTTTGTGTAATGTACATATTTTCATGGAAATCTGGGATGATAGAAATAATCGCCAGTAGGTCTATCTTCTGAATTATTCATATATGAAAGCCAAGTTTTCTTTATCTCTTTGTTGGGCACAAATTTTTTTTTATCTTATTCTGAATATGGTGAATATCATGTTGAAGGCGAGAACAAAATTAGAGAATCTTGCATTGTTGAAGTGTCTGAAGACGGTCATTTGCCCCAATGCTTTTAATTTGAAATGTGCCAGTAAAACATACAAATGGGTGTACTGACGTAAACCGAAGTCTGCTGTTGGCAGTAGGATAGTGACTTTCACTGTCACTAGGCAAAGTCACTGGAATACTCTCTGAGCCTGTGATGGTTTTTGTTTTCTATAACTTGGAGGAATTTTGTCCAAAAAAAAAAAAATAAAAAAATTCCCAGTTGCTTTTTAAACTTACAAAACTTCTCAGGTTTGTTGCAGGTACTTGAGCAAGGAAATTCACAGAATAACAAATAGTGAGGAATGCCCTCTGGGAATTTGCTACATACTAGCTTCATTTAATGTTCTTTGGTTTTTAAATTGGAGGAAGCACTGAAGAACTGCTTTGTCTCCATTTTCATGCTATTCATTATCTTATAAATTACTATCATATCTCAGTTATCTTCTGCATTGAGGAGCCCGAGTGTCTTAATGTTTTCCCAGATTAATCTGTTCCATGTGTGTCCTTCTCAGTAACTTTGCCATATGCATCTTTTTTTTTTTGTGGTAAGAGGAATCAGAAGTGCCCGGAGTATTGCAGATGTGGTTGCTCCACAAATTTATACCAGGGCATGATGTTCTCTGTTGCTGCTGCTGAATAATTCTGTCCATAGGCTGTCTATAGGTAACAGAGTACAGTGGATCTGAGCAGATTCTCATGAAACACTGCTGGGCAATGTCTTTTCAGGGTGAATGCTGTCCATTTCTTTTGCTTTGGTTTTCTGCTTTTCGTAAAGTTGTCTGTCTAGGTAAGGACATTCCTCTTATGCTCTGGTAGTGTTCTGTCTTTAGAAGGTTTTTGTGAAGGACACTGAAATATGCTTATTTTGTTAAACTTGCCTGATGGGGTTTCTAATTTGCTTTTCTTGCGTGCAGAACCTTCTTTCAAGGTTTGTCAATCATGATACCACTTTACAAACGCTTTCAGTCTTTCACAATATGTTCTGTTTGTCTGTATAGTCATTAGTGATGGTTTTCAGAATTCCTCCCACTTTATTACTGTAATTTAGAAGGCTTGCTTTTGTGCTTACCCACATTTTCTAAAAGGGTACTGTCCCATTAGTCATGTTCGTTTTTTGTTAAGATAGAAATTTGAGCTGAGAAGTGGTATTACTAATTTTTGTCTTTTCTAGATTGTTCTGTAAATCTTTTGGGGCATGATTTACTGACTTATTTTTTCTTTTCTTTTTTTTTTTGGCCTGTCAGAATTATAATTTTATAATTTCAGTAGGCTGATCTGAAAAAAAAGAAAAAAAAAAGAAGTTTTTTGCTTCTGATATCCTACGTTATCCTTTTTCCCAGCCATGTGGTTTTCACTTGTTTTCTCAAGTACCTTGATAGATGGTGTGCATCAGTTTACCCTTCAGTACAATGCTGTTAAATACTGTTGAGCTTTTAATTTTTATGACATTTTGCAAAAGTTCTGTGAGTTTTCACTGTTTCCAGTTTTAAAATTGAGCACAGTGCTAGTGAGAACCCTTCAACTTCTGCTATTCTGGCAGCAGTGCTGAATCTAAGTACATTGTGTTAGAATAGCCGTTCAGCAACTTCATGAAGTTGGTTGGTGTGCTGATCCAAGGAGTATCAAGATTTGCTTCTCCTTATGGTTCTCTAGATGTGAACTATATTCTTTGGGCACTGTGCACCAACCAAGCTCTCACCCACGCTGTGAGGTCTTAGTGTTTGCCATTGATGGTGTTTTTTGGCCCTGCACCTTCTGATTCCTTTAGTGTGTTACTGCTGTTGTCAGCACGTTGTGAGCTGTAGCCTAGTTCTTGTGCAGGCACAGAATTTCAACCTGGAATTTCTTAGGCTTCTGAAGCCTTCCTCTGTCCTGTTTGGTGTGGTTAAGATCCTCATTTGACTTGACTCTGAAATGGGGTTGTTCAAGTTTTTATGAATGAATGGATTCGATGGCCCATTGTTTGTAAGAGGAGTATAGGTGATGAGTGCACTTGCAGATACCTACTTTTGCATGTCCACAGTCAGGAGTAATCTTGCTTCTGTGATCTGTCGCCTTCCTGCTTACCAGGGTTGGAATCACTCTGCAGTGCTTTTGTTTTCCTCTCATCTTCCTTCTGTTCCTGTCCGTAAAGGAGTGTACACTTTGGCCAAGAGGTGTCCATGTGGTGGCCTGCAGGTGGGGAGGACCCAGACTCCTGTCCTGCTCTTTTGCTTGTACAAGACTCTTCAATAGCATTCAGTTAGCCTGGGAGTGTTTGGTCATCTCCTTAAGTTCTTCATTTCCTGTAGTTGCTAGTTCTCATTTTTTCCTTAGTAGTTGTTTTATAACTTACGAACCAGTGCTCTCCTTCGCCAAAATGGCAGGTCAAGATAAATTTAGCTTTTATGCTGCATCTCTACAGTATTGTATTCATTTAATCATTTAATAAGGTGTGTATGTTTTAGAAAGCTGTGCAACTCCTAATGTCGGTACATTCACATCAGTGTGAAAGGTTGGAGAAATGAGTTTTGCTATCGAAAGCATGTTTTACACTAGTGTAATTACAGTTGTGTAGCTTGTAACTCTATAGATGATTTCTAAAATGATTCTGCTAATAGCACATATGCAATGGAGTGACAAGTCTTCAGTGAAATTCTGAAGGTCACTGAAGAAAAAAGATCATTAACAGCATCACTGCTAAAGCTCTGTTGCCTTTGAATTTATGTCCTTTACCTTCCGAAGAATTCTTCCTTTTCCCTTGAATTTCTCTTCTAGCCTTCCTGTTTGATTATCATTTGGTATGGCTTCTCTGAAGCTATACAAACGACACATCACCACCACTACCCCACCAGAAAATTTTTTTAGGTTGGATGAGACCTTTTGAGAGCATAGAATGGTTTGGGCTGGAAGGAAGCTTTAAAAATTTAGTCCAAACCCTTCCCTTTAGGCAGGGTTGTCTACAGCATGTTGTCCAGGACCACGACCATGTCCAGTTAGGTTTTCAATATATACTACATATATATATATACACACACATATGTAAAAAACCTACATATGCATGTATGTACACTCAAATATGCACACGCAACTTAAGTATATACACACAATATATACAAATAGATGCACGCACTGAGTGTGTTTGTCATTTATTAGGTGTTGGATAATTGGTCAAAACTCCTTTGCCTTCAGTAAGAACACCATGTAGATGTCCCTTTTGTACTCGGCTTCTAATTTTTGTAGAATTTGCAGGAACTTAATTATTTTTGAGTCTCCAAACCCTATATTAAATTCACTTGAAATTGGTCAGCAAATTTAGAAGTTAAATGTGACAAGTGAACAGATGTGGCACTGCCTCATTTCCTTGGAGACTTAGACAGTCCAGGTTAAAAATGTCTCTATTTTTGTGTTCTCATTGCATTACCAGACTAATGTAGCATGAAGCTGCTCAACTGTGCTGGGGAGTTAACGGCTGGAGTCTGCTGTTTAATGTGTATTGTATGAGTGGTGTTATTCCTTTCCACTGATGAAAGTGGCGTATGTAAAGTCTAAAATGTAAATGATAATGTCAGCAGACAGTGTATTTTCTAAACCTCCTTTCTGATTTAGGAATTCCTTCCCCCTGTCAAAGAAGTCTTTGTATTTAAACAAAATGTGTTGGGTTCCTTTGTCACTTGTGAACCTATTTTTATGTTTTAGCCTTTTAAGAGTTCACAGAAGTCAGTGAGAATGTTTTGTATCAAATACAGTTTCCTGAGAGCACATCCGTTACATCTCAGAGGAGAGCAGAAGAGGTAGAAGTAACTTCCTGCAAGCACATCAACCTCAGCTCAACAGAGCAGCAGCTCCACAAGGGTTTGTGTCTTAAACAGTAAATGAAGCTGTTAGGTACCAAAAAAGATTAATGTTGTGACTACTCATCTTGTCCTTTGCTTATTTTAATTCTTAATGAAAAAAAGCTCCAAACCTTCCCATATTTAGGGCAGCTTCAAAGAAAACCTTGTAAATCCAGAGACCTCATGAAGCCTCCTGGTATGTTTAGGCAAAAAGTAACACTGTATGTAGAATTTTACAACAAATAGCAGTTATGGTAGACTGTGGCGTGAACGAAAAACTTTTCCAGAGGAGGAAAGATACCTTTGTACATCAGATAGTGTAGTAGGCATGTAAAGTGTCATTCTGGTGAGTGACAGCTTAGAATCTGGTACTATTTTATTAATGCATGAAAGACATGGTTTCAGCTTTGGATCCTGAATGCTCCTTGATTGGGGGGGGGGTGTGTGTGTGGAGAGAATATTCTGTTTCCCTCATCAAAGCTGTGAAATGGGAAGAGCAAGCAGATAATGTCACTGGATGTGTGCAGGCTAAAACTCTGTGTAAGGAAACCCTGCCTTGTCTGCTGTGGTGAGCTGTTAGATTGCTTTCTGTGAGTGAGCACCATGTGACTTGCATAATGTTTAATATTTCTCAAATAACATGGTTAACTTTAAGAGATGACTGTTTATGGGGAAAAAAAACAACCACATAGTAAAGGCAGTTAGATATGCATCTGCTAGAAGCGTACAGTACAAAAAAGACTGCATTTAAAAATGCCCAATTTCAGTAGTAAAAGTGTATTAACTATTGGACTTAAAGCCAGACTTATGAAGTGCTGGCCTGACAACTGCACCTTTTTTTTAATCCTCTATCCCTTTTTGTCTTTCTATTCATCCCCTTCCTCATAGTCTACTGCCCATGTCAGGTGAGTGCAAGTGGGATGAAGTATTAAATTGGTAACCTGAAATGTATGTAATGACAGGAACGCAGCATGGATGGAGTTCCGTAGCAAACTTGTTTCTGGTTTGTAACACTATTTTAAACTAAGTGATAGCCAGCTAGAAATGCTAGTCAACAATTAATGGGAAAACAAACAGAGAAGTGTCATAACTGCGTTATGGCTTAGGTGTTCCTTGACATTAGTTTAACAAGGTATTTCAGGTACCAGGCAGAGTCTAGGTATTACGTAGTGGAATATATAAGTCTGCATTAAGCTTTCACACCCAGAAGCAATGAAGGCTGCTTGAAATCTACCCTTCATGTCTCTCCGTTATTCTTCATTGTGGGGGTAGTTTGGATGTATCCATCCTGGAGGAAACACTGCTTTTACTGAATGAAAACTGAGAATTGAATAGAGCAAATTCACACTTGGATTACCTGAGTTTTACCCATAAGGACATTTCATCCTGGATTTCTGACATGATGAGGTGGAGGTCAGATGCATACTGTCTGTGTGTCAGCTGACTTGTCAAATGCATCTTCCTTTCCCAGAAGTAATTTCTGAAACTATTGGCCAATTGTCAGATTAGAAAGAAAAATAGAGTTCCCAATTCTGTGACTGTTGAAAGTAGGAGATAAACCAGCACTTTTTCCCTGTGGAAAGGGAAATTGAACCTGTATCCTGTTCCATATAGTTGCAGCCAGCTGGCTGGTCATCATACAACTGGTATATCCCTTATAGGGATGTCATGGGGTGTGGGAGAGGAAAACTGACCTAAGGGGCTGTGCTGTGGACATTCATGGTATAAAGGCACATTTGCTGGAGGACAAGTTCTGTTGTTTCACTGCTTATGCTATGGCATGGTTACACGAGTTCTAGTTAAACAAAAGGGTCTTTCCAGAACTGATTTTAGGTACTGACAGTCCTTTCCGTTCTGCCTTAGTCCACAATAAACTGAGAGGATTTACAGCCTTGAAGTTGTCTTGCTGTGTATAACAGTCTCATACCTAGTTTAAATTATTTTACATTTGTGCTTACATTATAAATGGATGGCTTATAATGTGAAGTGGGTAGAAAACAGTCTTTTCTGATGAAACACTTTTTCTTATGATACATGACAAGGTTACTTTGGGTGAGGTTTTAAGAGAACTGATGGTATACTTAAAAAAAGGTGTATTTTAATTATTTTTATATACAAATATATTACATGGTTTTGTTACTAATACATGTGTTACTAGCGGTTGTGTGTCCTTAACAATAAAGTCAACTGGGGGGTGGGGCAGACCCTTTCTGTAGAGGATTATTCGTGGGAAAAAAGACTTTCCTAAAAATAATTCAACTTTTTATAATTATACTCCTCTAACATGTTGTATTTTGACTGTTCAGCCCAGGAGATGGATTCTGTCATTATGTCTCCAAATGCTTTTTTTACTTTTTGAATCAAAGTGATATCTCATCTTATGTGTTTGTAGGCAGCAAAACCTCCAAAAGTGATATCCCATGTCATGCTTTGTAGGTTTGTTTCTGAATTTTCTTTTCCTGTATGCTTGTGAAGGTTTTTGTGCATGCTGCTTCTTACTGTTTGCATTTCTGAGACAATATTGTTCTGTTTCACTTTTTGTTAATCAGATAGTACTTAGTTACAGACATAGTAGGACAAAGAATTGTGTTTACTCACATCAGAAAGCATTATGGTTATCAGTAGATGCAAAATTGAGAAGATAGAACAAAGGGAGACTGGAGAAAAATATCAATTCTCATCCTTTAAATTCCTTACGGGGGTAATTTCCTTGCCCCTATTTGCTTAGGAGACAGTGGTAGCAACATATTTCACAACAATTGTCAGTAATTATTAACCCCATAGAAGTTGTGTCAGCTTACTCCAGTAGTGTATTTAGTTCTGCTTTATCTTTGTGAAGGATTGCTGTGCATTATGCTGAAAAAGAATTGGGTTTTAGATCTGAGGTTTGGGATGATTTGGTAGGGTTATTTTGTTTTTTATTTTTTGGGGTGTGTATGTGTTTGTTTGGGTTTTTGGTGTGTTGTTTTGTTTTGTTTTTTTGTTTTTTGCAAAAATGTTGCATTACCTGCTACCCCATTTTAAGCTGCAGGCTGGGATCTGTGAACATATTCTGTTTATTCTTCCAGACATGTTATTACTGTTACTTTTCAGTGCTTGTCAAGCAATTGGAGTATTTCGGGGGGGTTGAAGTATTTTTGTAATTTTCTTTTCTTTCCCTGTAGGGCAGATATGTAATGTTAACATAGATTCAGTGGGTTTCTTTAACTCATTTAACAAATTTGACTTAAACCTTAATAAAAATTTGTCTTCAGATTAAGTACCATATGTCATTTATAATATGCTTTAATTTGCACTTGGCGGTTACAGCTCTGCTTGGAAAGGGAAGGTCGATTTGATTAATCACACTTGAAGACTCTTATAGTGAATAAAAAGGAAAATGGTTTGACTTGATTTCTGACATAATTGCTTCGTTTGGATTGGCATCACCATCCGCCAGTTGTTAAGAAAAGGGGGACTGATTTCATAAAAAAGAATTGTGAAACTGATTAACCAGTGCTGAAGTTGATAATATTTAAATACGGTTTTATGTGAAGATCAGTGAAAAGAGGAGAAGACTCACTTTACAGTACCACTGCGGTAGTGCATACTTTTTTTTTTTTTTAATCTTAACCCCTCAATTGCTACTGTAACCTTGCGATAAGTTGATCTCTGTTATTGTCCCTGCACATAATATAAGTAAAGGAAATTATATTTGGAGGAAAGGGAAAGTATCTTTTTGCTTTAATAATTTTAACATTTTAGAACAGCTGTTTTTTATTGGTCTGTAACAATTTCTTTCTTTGTAATGGTTTCTGAATAAAATTAAGTTTATCCAGCTCTGGCATTTGTGGGGCAGAGTCCCAGTTTGAAGTCTTTATTCCATTTATAGCTGTCTTGCAACATCCATCTCCTCAACTTCTGTCTGTCTTCTTTTTTTCTCATGGTGCTTGAATGAGTAAAGTTCCTTGATGCTCATAGTTGCATACTTATCCTCTTGCTTAGAAAGTGAGAATGGCCTTTTCTGCTAATCACCAAGTAACTGTGCTAATTGTGTTGAAATAATTGTCTTCTAATTTAATTTTGGCTTTAAAAGAAAGCAGCATTGCATTTCAGAATAAAATAATTGCAATCCAAATGTCTGCAAGCTTTTAGATGTTTTAATTTTGGAGGTTTTTTGGGGTCCTTGCTTACAAAAGGGAGGAGCCTTTTTGTGCTTGCGTGTTAGCTTGTTTTGCTGTTTACACCCAGTTTCTTCCTCATTGCTGTCTATATTTCTATAGTTGGGGAGCAGTGGTCTTGCAGGTGTGCACTGCAAGCAGGCAGCTTTGGAACAAACCCTTTGATCATGACCTATCAGTAAAAACCAATTTGGCAGAGTTCTTGCTTCCTAGGTACACAAAATCCACTTTCCAGGTTCTTTTGAGTGATTTGTCTTGCTGCTGAATCTTCCTCCTTAGTAAAATCCCCTCAGTTGTGTTAATTCTCTTCTGATGCACTTCTGGTCCCTTACGCTGTTCTCTACATTTAACAACTGCCTTTGCTTTTTAAAGTGAGAGGTGGTAACTGTTTAGTTTGAGCCTCAATATGAATGTTCTCAACTATGATTTACTTTTATAGGTCTCATATATGTGGCAAACAACACCTGTTATCTTTTCTCTGTTTTCCAATTATTCTTATTCCAACAATAATTTTCATGTGTAGACAATATCAGTGCCAGAGTCATTCTCTTGTAATAAGTTTCAGAACAGCTGCAGAGTCAGCTAGTAGTTGCTGAGTGGGATACGTAAACAGCCCAGGAGCTGCTTTCAAGGCCAGTGTTTCTGTGGCCTGGTGGTTGTGAGTCTTCAGCTGAATATCTGCTGCTTTGTGGGAGAAATTCCTGTTGCTGTTCTGCTGCTTTGTAGGGAAGGGAATCCTGGTGGGTGTGTTTTATCTTTTTTTCCCTTGTTCCTCTCATGAGGTAACTCTGTTTCCAGATTTTCAAATTCTGCTGCCTAGCAAAGGCAGCTTCAGAGACCTGCTCACATTGTGTCGCTCCTGCTCTACCACCCATAGCCTCTGTTAGACTAAGAGCTGTCACCCTTGACTGACAAATAACAAAACATGTGAACTCATTAGACATGCTCTTTTTTTGGCTTGGGTGTGGGTGCTGTCATGCCTGACTATGTATGCTGTTGCTGGTCTCTGTGGTATAACGATGGCAGGTGTTTGCCAAAAACTGGAGGAGATCTAACAACGGTGATCTCCCTCATCTGTGTGTGCATTTACAAAGTGGGCATTTGTGTCACCTGTACAAAAGCAGGACAGGTTTTGCTATAAGCATTACCTGTAGTTTTTTATTCACAATCTTGTATATTGTACCGCTCTTAAGCGTAGATTGGACAGTAACTGCAGTGCAGTACATACTGTGAATGCTTTAAGCACTTTGTTGCTTTATACTCCATCCTTCAGTGTCTTTCAGATGAAGAATAATTAACTATGTAATGCTAGAAGCATTTCAATACGGCTGCCTCGAAACCCTGAGTTAAAAGTCAAGATGCTGCTCCTAATTTTACACTCCTGCTTCCATCTTGACAAAGATGTAGTGAACTTGAGAGTGGGGACAAGATTAAAAAAAGAATCTCTGGCAACAGAAACTCTTTCTCATGAAGGGAGAAAGAGAAATAGGCCACAAGACACTTGTTTCAATTTTACGCATTTGACATCATGAGTATCTGTAGTCCAATAGATCTTTCTCAATGTGCTTGACCTTGCAGAGGTGTGAGGAAGCCTAATTGCCTCTAAGGAGGAAGTTTTGCCATTCAGTGCTTGTATTGTCAACTACTGCAATAAAAAAAAGATTGATTTATGTCCTGTCTCTGCAAAAGACTTAAATTATTCATTATTGGGTAGTTTAGGCATGCTGTATGTCTTCCAGATCTTGTCAACCAGTATTCTTGGCTATGATCTGAAGAGGTGAGGTATAACAGTATTTTGGTTCCTGGTAAAAACTAGGGGCTTTATAATGCATGATGGCTATCAGCAAACCCAGCAATATATGGTATAAATTGTTAATGAATGTGGTTTCTGAATATTTATAGCCATTTACCTGACCTTCCCAACAAATCTGTGCCTGAGCATCTCTTAAGATGGTAGGATGAGGCATGTCTCCTGGGTGTTGGGGGAAAGCCTTAAATTCCAGTTTGATGAAGTAGTTGGTAATAACGGATTGTTAAAAAAACCTAAAACAAACAAAAAGAACCCCCAAAACAAAGCAGAAGCAAACACACCACCCTCCCAACCCCAAGTGCCACCTTCTGCGCCCTCTCCCCTCAAGCAACCTATAACAAACATCCGTGAACAGGAATTAAAAAAGTTATTAGCCTAAGTCTGCTCCCACTAAAATTGGTCCTAAAATGGTCTTCACCTATGGCATGCTACCATGCTGTTTAGAGAAAAACCTACCAGTACTTGACAAAACTTCTAGAAACAAAAGATGTGAAAAGGAGGTGTGGGAGCAGAACACAGGTAGTGTTTAGAGTGGGATGGGCAAAAAAGAAAAGGTATCTTAACGTGTACTGAATTCAGCTTCCAACTATACAAGCTCGTATGTGATCCTGTTCCTGTGACTGTGCAGTTGTTTGTGAAGGGTTATGAAGCATGAATTACAGTAAAGAAAGAACCTTGCATGTTTTTTTTAGCCTTGAAGACCACTTCTTGTAGATTTTCTGAAGAATGTGTAGTCTAATGTCAGAACTGTTGCATGGAAGGTAGTGCCAGTGGCAGACCTAGAGGTGTTGATTAGGAGATCCTGTTTACTGTTGATTATAGACATTGTATGAGCCAGTGAGAATAGACATTAAGCTTGCTTCTGGCCTTTTGGTGTCTTTGTGAAAAAATGTCACTATAAAGAAAAGCTGTTAATTGTGAATTTGCAACAGCATAAATCACAGAGAAAAATGCTTTATTGACTATGAATAATTATAACTCTTAGATTCATGCCTGAGGAGTTTGTAGCTATGATGGGGCAATCACAAGGAAAGTGGAACCACCCCCACCAAAACCCCTCAGGTGTTTTTAAAGAGGTTATTGCATCTAGTAAAAATTGGCACCTATTTATTTGCATTCTTCTCTTCACTGCTTAGTAAATAGTGAAGAATTAAGTAGGAACCTTGAGTGGTGCTTGCAAAATCCTTTCTTTATTGATATGCTTCTTTATTTTCCAGATACAATCTAAAATTATATAATCATGACTTAATCACTGAATTGAAAGTGAGATGAAGTTTTGATATACCAGTTCAATTCAATTTTAGGTGATTTTTGAACTTGGTTGAACTGACTGGGTTGGGTAATTAGGTTTTCAAGTGGCATAAATAGAAGTGTAAGTAATGTTAAATGTGAAGGCTGTGTCAGTCGGCAATAAAATGCCATGTCCGAATTCCTTGAGAAGATCATCTTGCAGTGCCTTTGAAAGTTAAATGTTTTTTTGACTGTCGTGTTAGTCAGTTTGTGCTGGGAGGTTTGCAGCTTCGGGAACAATTACGCTGTTCTCTGTTCTTCACATTATAAATGTGTGGATAAGGCACATCTGTAACCACCTTTAGACGTCATCAGTAGCTGTTCAAACTCAGTACTGAAGTCTTCAGCCTTTGCATTTTGTCTGGCTTTTTAGTGCCTATATGGTTAGTTTACACTGAAATTGGGGATGAAAAGGATATAAAGATTTGGGGAGGCAAATGTAAATGCAAGCGACTCTAGTTGGTTATTGAATAAGATAAGTAGCAGCCACACTGAAAATTGGCCTGTTGTCAAGCGTATTGTAATTAAAAACTTTGCTACTTTACTATATTCCTGAATAATCATCTTATGGGAATCTAGTTTATTAGGAATTTCATATTAAGATGCTTCTGTTGTATATTTTGGTGAAATGAAGAACAAACCCAAATGTTTCAAAACATTTGGAACATGGGAAACACTGGGATTTATTTTTTCTTTTCCTTCAACATTGGTGTCTTTTATAATCTTGAACTTATCTCTAAACTACCTAAGGAAAAATGCATCATCTTTACTGACACTTACTGTTACATAACAAATGTGAGCTAATTAGTACCTAGCTAATTGCTAGGTGACTGTTTAAAAGGATGACCTTGCTTAGCTGCTATAGGAATTATGTACTTGCTTGCATAGCAAAAATGAAAAACATATCAGTGTTAGGAGTAAGAAGTATTGAACCTGTGAATATTCCTGCAAACAAATGTTACCCATTTATCATTGTCATGACTGCTGATGGGTAACACCTCCCCATTCTTCAAGAAAAGATTTTCCTCCTGTACTTAATTAAAACCTGAAGTTATTTCATACATATATGAACTACATTTTCTATTCTCTATAAGTAAGCATGTGTGTTTGAAAATGTTTGGATTTTTTTTTTCTTTATTTAAAATTACTGAAATTTGGATTATTCCTTGAATAACTCAAACATCTAAATTTAACCTAAAGGACTGTATAATCATAGAATCATAGAATAGTTAGGGTTGGAAAGGACCTTAAGACCATCTAGTTCCAACCCCCCTGGCATGGGCAGGGACACCTCCCACTAAACCATGTCACCCAAGGCTCTGTCCAACCCGGCCTTGAACACCGCCGGGGATGGAGCATTCACAGCTTCCCTGGGCAACCCATTTCAGTGCCTCACCGCTGTCACAGTAAAGAACTTCTTCCTGATATCTAACCTGAACTTCCCCTGTTTAAGTTTGAACCCGTTACCCCTTCTCCTATCTCTACAGTCCCTAATGAAGATTCCCTCCCCAGCATCCCTATAGCCCACCCTCAGATACTGGAAGGCTGCTATGAGGTCTCCATGCAGCCTTCTCTTCTCCAGGCTGAACAGCCCCAACTTTCTC
>WYDI02026392.1:0-13627 GCA_009867235.2 Psittacus erithacus | reverse complement strand
TGGGGGGTGTGCCTCACCTTTTGGTCAGTCCTGAAGGTGAGTGGAGGCAGGCATGTAGAATTGAACAGTGATTCTGATAGACTTTGCTGGTAGATCTGGGAGTTGGAGTCACCAGCAGTAGCATCAGGAGAGTCTCATGGGGTCTGAATGAGAGGCTGGAGCCAGTGGCTGTATTCAAAGTCTGTGAGGGTCCAGAAGACCTCAGTGTTGGCTTTCAGGTAGTTTAGTTTTCAGAAAAATAAACTGAGAAACATAATTTTTCCTGTTTCCAGTGAAGGGCACTGTAACAACAGAAGTGTCTTTGATTGGAAGCAACCAACAAATAGAATAATAATAAACAGCATAGACTATTGCCTGGGAGGATTCCCATTTTTTTCAAAAGCCTATTTTATTATATTTTTTAAAAAATGTTTTGCATTTAGAGTTTCAAGCAGATCCAGTTTTTATATTGTATTAAGACTAAAATCTTGGAGGAACAGCATCTTTCCTACCTTTACATTATGCAGGTTTAGTGACATCAACACAACTCACACAAGTTTTGTCAGCAAATAGTGTGTCTGACTTGGTCTATTCCAGTTGGTCCATTGGTCCAACACACAAGTGAGCTGGTATGACAGAGCCTGGTTTAGTCTAGCACCTTCAGTTCAGCATTTTCATTGACGTGACATGCTTGGTTTCTTCTAGGGTGGTGTCACACCATAGGATCAGATGCACAGTTTGGTTACTAAAGTCATACTCTCTGTCCATACCAAATTAAAAGACTGCATGGAAACATCTGTAATTTAATTATGTAACTATGAGCATGACACTGTAGTCAAAGCAGATAAAATCATTATATTGGCAAAGCCTAGGTAGTAATTTAGCTGACCAGCCATTCGTGTTTCTTGTGGGAGAGCAGGGTTGCTCTCTCTAATTTAGACCAGAATCTCTGCTGAGTACAAGAGCAATGCAGACATTTACGTTTAGGAGTCTCTACTTGGAGCTGAATCATACTTGTAGTCTGGTACAGGGAATAGGTGATTTGTAAGGGAGGAATATTTTTACTGTGCTCATACATTTGAAGTATTCATTTTAAATGAAATCAGTATTTGTTCTGCTCATCTATGCTTGCTTTGTAACAGACTGCCTTTTACTGAAGAATCTGAGACAGGTGTGATAACATGGAAGAAGCAGCTTTTGTTGAAACTTTAAAAAGAAACAAAGAAATCCTAAACAAAACTCAGAATGCAATTAGCCAAAGGTCATGGTCACTAACCAAGGGCTAGTTGGAGTGTCCAGCTGACGCTGGCTGCCTGTGTTCTTACAAGTGAAGAGAAAAGCCAGCTTTAGTGTGGAGTATGAAAAGAATAAGTTAGAAACTGATTAACTCGGCTGATCAACCTCTTCTAAGCACTGTGTGTTTATAACTTTCTGTGCTAAAATTCATGTATGGAGAAGGAAGGCTTTTCCCCAACCCTTGGGGTTCATCTTCATTGATAATTCTGGTAGTTTTGGTCTCCTCTCTTGGCCCTATGAGTGTATGTTGCCTTTTCAGAGGAATAGTATCCACACTGAGTCCTTCATTTGATTTTGTGGTGGTTTTAACCAATACCTTGTAAAAGTGATGGTTAATCCAGCCTCATATTTTTGAGCCTTCTTTGCTTAAGGATGGATCAGCTTGTGTTTTTTAATAGGAAAAGTAGATATATTGTTTTCCGTGTTATGCAGGAAGTAAAGACTCTCAGGCTTTAGTGTAAAGTTAACTTACAAATTCCTTGCTAGATGTAGTTCTAAATGTTCAAAGAAGCTTTGGCCAATAGTTCAGACTGTTGATGTCTGCTTTATCCAAATAGGACTAAAACCTTTGTATGTTTTCTTTAATCATCTTATTTTTCGATCAGTGGCACAAGTAGTTGTGGAAATCTATATGTGTCTGAGTGTTCTGTGCTGAGATTATGAGGCAACAAGAGATTTCTACAGATTTGGTTAAGCATTTAAAGCTTGGAGTGAGCATCAAACCCAAACCCTCGAGGGTCTGCATTTCTGCCTAAACATCTGCTATGTGCGATTTCCGTTGTCATCTAAAATACAGTGAAGAGCAAGGGAAAACAGATATTTAGCATTTGAGATATGCAAAGATGATTTGTTTCATCTGGATCACAGTGTAAGATTTTGAGAAGGATGCGTGTAGTTGTCTGGTTCAAGATCCTCTGCTGCTTTCAATTTTAGTAGCTTCATTGATGTTGATGGAAGGAGGACAGCATAAGACCTACTAAGGGTTTGTGTGGGTTTGGTTTGTAAATTTACCAGAGATATTAGGGAGAGATTGTGCAAAAGATGGCTTTGTATGTGGCCACTGCACATTTTTACTGATGTCAGTTTATGCATATGGGAATCCAGCTGCCTCAGTGATAGGACTGAACATTTTTTGGGAGGGTGTCAGTGTTCTTAATGGGGCTTATGAATGCTGGTGGGGTGGTGGAAACCAGCCCATAAGAGAGCCCACTGTGTGCCAGGTCTTATTCTCGTATAGAGTGTGCTTTTCTGAGCTGGTCCTGGAAGCAACTGAAGCCCCTCTTTAAGTTGAGCTGTAGATGTGTAGGTGGTTTCATGAATGGAAACATGGGCTGAAGGGGACTCCCTGGTGGACAAAATGAAATGCGAGGGTCTGAACTAAACAGACATAGAAACTCCCTATATATATTAATGCTGCTGTTTGAAAGGGAGAAAGAAAGAGAGGAGACGTGACTACTTGCAGGTTACACAAAGCACTTGGAGGTTTATGAGCCCTGTGTGGCACCACCATCAGTCTGAGACTTTGTAGCTGTGGGGATCCTGTATCTGTGTTTCAGTGACAAAGGAGCAGGTTTATCTAAAGGGGGTTTCAAGTGCCTTTGAGACAATCTTATAGATATTTCTTCTATTTCCTGATGAATATACAAAGGTAATTAATCTTTCTGTAAATTCTGAAGTTTGTCATGGCAGTTGTGGCTTCTGTGTTACAAGACAATTTCATTGCTGTAAGGGCTCATTTTATGATTTTGAGAACTTTCCTTCCAGCTCTGGAAGACAGACAGCCCCACACCTGTATGGCCCTCAGTTCCTTGGCTTTGCCTTCAGGTCATGTTACCCTGTCCTCAGCAAATAGAGAAAGTACTTTCAGAGTGGACATTTCCTATTTCCAAGATGATCCCGATCTTCCTTGCAGGTACGGTAAGGGCTGGTCAGTATTTGCAGAGACATGATGTACTCACCTTCCCAGACTTTTCTGTTGAAGAGCTGGTCCTTCAAGAATACCAATGGCATTAAAGCTCAGGGCACTCTGGAGCGCATAATTGCAGTTTTCGGTGGATTCAGTTTTGCGTGGGCTGATGTAGTGGTGCAAGATCCCTTCTTTTCTCTCAAGGGATTTGAATTCTGGAAGTATAATAATACACGTTCAATATACTTGGGTTTGGTGTGTTTCTCCTGGATCAAAACTAGGTATGGTGTGTTTCTGGTGGTTGTCATTTTTACTAGGAGTCTGAGAGTTCTGTCTCTCTTCCCTTGCCCCATACTCCCATAAGGAGTAAGCTCTCTCTGTGTTCATCTTCAGTCCCTTCCTCATGTTGTGCCCAACTCTTGGTTTCTTTTTTCTGAACCACAAAATTCAGCTGCCTCTGATTTTCTCCGAGCATGCTTCTGTGGAACCAGGGGCTTTGACACGCTTGTTACATGGGATGTATATGGAAAGTGGTCCTTCTACTTGCCCAGGATCAAGCCTTTCATGTGGCCTTGTTGTAAATGTGTGAAAAAGTTATAATGTAGTATAAAAGTACCAGAAAGTTCAGCAGTATCCTTTCAATTCAGTGAGATACCAGTCTTGTCCTAGACTCTGTAGAACCAGCTAAGCTGGAATTACTTCTGGTAATGAAAGCATGATTCACAAGGAGATCAGCGTGTATCAGGGACTTCATTAAATAATGATGTCATTCCTGATGTATACAAAGCAGACCTTTCTCATAACCCGTGCCATTTGTAATTGAAACTAGTTCCTGCCACCACATAAGTACTGTGCTAATGTGCTGAGGAGCATTGTTGTGTTGTTGCACTTGAATAAGTTGTCTTAGTCTCTGTTTTTCAAAGAAAAAAATAATAAAAAATTGATATTTATGTCCTAAGCTGAGAATTTGAATGTGTCGTGCTTGAAGTCACCTTTAGAGAAAAAGAGCACACAGACAGGAAGGTGAGGGACAGTAAACAACAGAAATAAGTTAGAACTGATTGAGTGTATGCTCAAGGCTTATCCTCTGTGGGTGATAGCCCTGATAGCCTCCTAATGAGAGGAGGTCAAGGGGAAAAATAACATGTTGCTTTTGCTATATTTGGAGAGTTAAAGAAAGAGCCCAGTGCATGCCTTCATATGTATAGATAATGTAAAAACAAGCCTCCTCCACAAGTGTCTGCAATATCTGGATCCATTGCATGGCTGGGTGTGTAGAAGATGCATCTTAAGCTACACACTGTGGTATGTACCTTCCTTTATTGTTCCCCTGGTTTAATAGGCTGTGTAAAGGCTTGCAAACTGAAGTTGCTGAGCTTTTCAGTTAACATACTCAGTGTGCTTATTCGGAACTGAGACAACCTGACAACCTTCACTTCAGTCTGCAGATCAGATATGTATCTTACTGAAACATAGTTACACTGCTTATATATTCTACTTGTACAGCAACTGAATGTAGGCATGAGTACAGCTTTAGCAAATAGTCTTTGGAAATAAAATGCCTGAAGCATGATCCTATTGTGAAGATTTTTCCTGTGTTGCAGTGCTCTGTCTATTATGACAGAATATAAAGAACGCAAAGTCAGAATAACAAATAAAGAATTCCATTAAAATTGGATTGTCTTGTTGTGTAGCATCATTGTAGACATAAAATATCAACTGTATGCTGGGCTGCATCAAAAGAAGCGTGACCAGCAGGTTGAGAGAGGTGGTTCTCGCCTTATACTCTGCTTGCATGAGACCCCACCTGCAGTGCTATGTTCAGCTCTGGGGCCCCCAACACAAGAGGGATATGGAGCGAGTCCAGAGGAGGGGCATGAAGATGATCAGAGGGTTGGAGCACCTCTGCTATGAAGACAGGTTGAGAGAGTTGGGCTTGTTCAGCATGGAGGAGAGAAAGCTCCAAGGAGACCTTAGAGCAGCCTTCCAGCACCTAAAAAGGGGCCTACAAGAAAGTTGGAGAGGGACCTATTGCAAGGGCCTGTAGAGATAGGACAAGGAATAATGTCTTAATTGCAAAGAAGGGTAGGTTTAGATTAGCCATTAGAAAGAAATTCTTTACTGTGAGTGTGGTGAGACAGTGGTACAGGTTGCCCGGAGAAGTTGTGGCTGCCCCATCCCTCGTAGTGTTGAAGGCCAGGTTGGATGCAGCTTTGAGCCTGGTCTAGTGGAAGGTGTCCCTGCCCATGGCAGAACCTTGGAAGGGATCTTAAAGATATAGATGATCTTTAAGGTTCACTTCCAACCCAAGCCATTCTATGAATATTTAAAATACTCTTTATCATACTTGAGGCATGAACAAAGCAGCTGGTTGCATCTTTACCTGTGCTTTGTATTATTTCACTCCTTAACTTACCTTGAGATTTCTTACTATTTGCTGCTCTGATCTGCATGAGGGTAGAAAGAAATGCATTAATGTGAAATTTCAGAGAAAAACACTCTTTGAACAATGGGTTCTCAGTGATGGGTTTGAGATACTTGTGTTCTCATCAAAAAGCAAGTGCAGGTAATTCCCTTCCTCAGGTTGGGGGCAGTAGTAGACAGGGCTCATGGATGGAGGGGAAGATGGCAACCCCAGTGTTGGTTTTCTTTCCCCAGATCCTTGTGGGACATACTGTGCTATGGGATGGCAAGCTGTCTTTCAGTTGGCTAATTCTTCTTTAGTGTTTAGTGGATAAAAAAGTCTTTTTAATTTCTGCATGAGGGTGTGGGGTTTTTAGGTAAAGAAACTATTACCATCCTCTTATTTGTCTCATCACTTGTAATAGTACAATAGAGCACTTATGATTACAGGCTCATCATGATGCAGTTATGCTTTAAATAGTGTGTGTCAAATATTCTCTCATGTATTTTATGTGGTCTCCTACAGAATAATGAACAACCTTTTTATAATGATTAGTTTACTGAAAACAAATTATTTGAGTTGGCTTTCCTTACTGTGGTTACTGTATGGTACAAGGGAGATGTGAAAGTTGAATGCTTTCATTATCTCAAATTTAGGGTCATTTCACAGGTGACAGCTAAGAAATGTTAATATGTGCTAAGAATGCATTTATTTATGGGACTAGTGCAAATACAGGGACAAAGCTATTTCATGTTCTAAAATCAGAATGCGTGTTAATCTCTTTAGTTGATGGATTCTTAAATGAGCAGATTGGGTGAATAATTCTGTTGCTCTCTTAATCCTTAGTTTGAAATATGAATGAGAAATGCTTTGATATTTATGTCTGCATAAGACATAATGTCTTCTAATTGATTACTACTTTTGTGTTGGCATAATTGTTTAGTGTGCTTGTTCTCCATGCTTTGGAAAGAAATTGTAGAAACAGAGGCTTACAGTTTTGCTGTTTCTCACACAACTTTCAACTGCCTAATAAGAAGGTGAGGAGGCAGACGATACTTATGTGAAATTGTATTTCCATTTTTTGCCAGCTGTCACGTTTCTTGTGTGAAGGCCTGCAGCTATCATCTGACATTGTGGCTGAAGAGGAAGATGCACAGATATGTCATGCTTGCCTTTCTGATTGCCCTTTTGCACTTGTGTTTGTGCAGTGCTCTTAACATTGATTTATGTTACAAAGTTCTTAAAATGGGATGTCTGTTGATTTTTTGCTGTAGTTAAGCAGGCACAGGGTGGGGACTGCAGACTGGACAGTGAACTGCAGGTTTGAGAGTACTTTCCATTTTATTTGAGCTTTATTTTAGTCTTGCTGAAACTCGATATCGTAAGATGTCAACCAAATTTTTCCTTTCTTGTTTTTGCTTTGGTTTATTTTTTAAAAGAGGCCTTGTCAGTGTCTGATTTTCCATTGTAAAGGAGAATCTTGTGAAATTTGTAATGAAAAGATACCCAACAGTGTTATCTGTAATGTAAAGATCACTTGGGTAGGATGAGACTTCTTACTCTATTTCCAAAATGTAAAGCTTAGTATTCCTGCTTGCCAGTGGATTATTCAGAGTTTTATGTTTGCACATGCAGGGTTTAGCAAGCAAGACCATAATTTTCCCCAAATATACTGTGCACAGATCTACCGCAGTGATATTGGAAGTTTCTTCTTAAAGCTTTATATAAAAGTTTTCCTTCAAAATTGTGCTGGGATGGTTGGAAGCTTCAAGCAAGCCATGGCTTTTGTCATAGAATCATAGAATTAACTAGGTTGGAAAAGACGTTTATGATCATCAAGTCCAACCATTACCCCAGGACTGCCAAGACCACCAATAAACCGTATCACTGAGGGCCTCATCTACACAGTTTTGAATGTTTCCATGGACAGTGATTCCACTGCTTCCCTGGGAAGCCTGTTCTAATTCCTGACTGCCCTTTTGGTAAAGAATTGTGTTAGTCTTAAACACTAGGTTGCCTTAAGCTAATGCAGTCCCCATGTAATCAGCCCTATTGCTGCTCTCTTGCTCTAGAGCACGTAGCAGTTTTTCCTTTATTTTTCTTTGCCCATTTTTTGGCGTGTTTCAATATTGGTTTCTAATTTACTTTAAAAATTATTATTCATTAACTGCTGAGCTTTTTAGCATTCTTTTTCAAAATGCTGTTTAATTCTATACTTAAATTCCAGAAACTTTACAATTTTCTGAAAAATGAATTCAGACTGTCTTATTCAGCTCCAGTGCTTCTTGGGTTTCATTGTTTTCACAATATAACAGACTGTGTTCCTGCGTGAGTTGTAAGGTTGGGTTTATCTTGTTTTTGGTTTTCCACCTTCTAATTTCAGTCTCAGAACAGCTCTTAAGTCCTTTGTACTTGGTGTAAAACTGTAGATTTTGTAGACCTGGAGCTATAGAAGTGGTGAAAAAATGAAACATGTTATGGGAAAAGGGACTTTGTGCACGTATTACAGTCTCTTCTCCTGTTATTGCCTGGATGGACTGATACCAGTTGCTGTCAAGTCTTTCCTCTGTGTATTGCAGCTTTATTAGATTCTTCCTCAGAATCTGTCCCACATCAAAGTTAATCTACTTCCATTTTTGATTTTCCTTTAGGTGCAAATGGGAATGATCAGTGAAATCCAGGATAATGCTGATTACACTTAATACCATTGCACTGATACGACTTGTTCATACTTCATAAGGGCAGGCTTTTCTTTTGATCTTTTTTACCTACAGTGGATTTATAAGTTCATAATGCCATAAGCTATTCCAGTTGCTTCTGTATCCTCTGGGACACTGAATGTGGAAGATCCATTTTGGTTTTTTTTTCTTTCTTGGAGTTGCTGCCATCTTAGCACTCCTCAGCTTTAGAAATCTGGGGAATAAACCTAGCTTTGCTCTGCCTGTTAAGCTGTGGTACATAAGCATACTTTAATATCTTCCTGATAATTAGTGTCCCATTGCTCTGTGAGAAATCTAAGGATTTTCTTAACTATGGGGCTGTAGGTGGTATTATTTTTTTCTTCCCCTCATTCACCAGGTACAAAGATACGCTGTAGAGTTCTGTTTTGTTCTTTTTTATTTATCATAGTTGTTGGTACCTATTAGAACAGTTCCTCTTGGTTATTTGTGTCCTTGGAGAAGAAAATAAGACATGCTGTATTTTAAAACTGGATGTGGGTATGTATGCAAGCATCATATTGTCTTTGAAAAATAAGTACACAGTTGATACCATGGTCTGTCGTGCAGTGGGGGGGGAAGAACCCAGAGAAGCATTTAAGTTGCTTTCTACTGCATTGTATTGGGCGTATTTATTCGTTGCAGGGACAGCAGCCACACACTGCCTGTGTGCTCCCCCAGTTTGTCTGAGGGCAGCTGTGGCACTGGAGCACAGGGATTGATTTGCAGCCTTCAATACCTTCACTGCCTCTTGCTTGCATGCTGTGCACTGAACTTTGTCACGGTAGGGCTGTGACAGCCAGTCAATTAATGTGTGTGTGGCAATGCCAGGGAAGTAGACAAATGCTCGCTTAATTGAAATACTTATTTTATTAACCAGTTAAAAGTTCCTGAAGTTAGTAAAGCGATAAAGCTAAAGAAGAAGCTTCATAAACCAATAACAAATAATCATAGAATCGTAGAGTCATGGAATGGTTTGGGTGGGAAGGGACCTTAAAGATCATCAGGTTCCAATTCCCCCTGCCACTGGCAGGGACGCCTTCCACTAGACCAGGTTGCTCAAAGCCCCATCCGACCTGGCCTTGAACACTGCCAGGGATGAGGCAGCCAAAACTTCACTGGGTAGCTGTCTTTGTGCCAGTGTCTCACCACCCTCATAATGAAGAGCTTCTTCCTAATATCTATGCTCTTAACACTTCTATGACCTTTTCAAGTTGCCTGCTCTCTGCTGCCTGTGCTGTGGCTAGCCAGAGGGGTCTTGCCTCTGTTTATCCATCCCTGTGGGTGGCTGAGGGAGGCTGTGGCCTGTGTTGGGATCTGATTACTGATCAGGATGGGGTTGTGTTAACCACAGTCCAGATCAGGACCAACCTGGAGTTTTGTACCAGGTCCAGTGATGAGGAAAAGGCTTCAGGACTTCATTGCATTTGCATAATTATCAGTCCTATAGGTTATGTTCCTCCAGGTCCTTGGCGGTTCTTCCCCCTCTCCCCTGCCAAAATTGCTCTATTGTGTCAGGGCATGTCACTCATCTCTTGGCGTGATCATTGCATGAGTCTCTGCATCTAACATTACTTTGAATGATTTAATCTCATATCCCATTTCTTGTTGGTTACTCCCTCATTTTTATTTTTGGGTACTGGTCACTAGGGTTCGTTCTTCATGTTATTTTTGGGATGTGGCCATCTCCAGGCAAAGGTTTACTCCCTTTCCATCAGTCATGCTCAAAGTCTACCTTAGTTTTCCCTTCCTTACAGCCAAGGGCTATAAAGACTGCTATATGCAATTTGTCTCTAGCAAGGTTGTAGTGTCAGTGGAGGTCTGTGTGGATGCATCCACCATTAGTCAAGTGTTGGGGGATTTCTTTGAAAGGCATCATGGGGTATGTAGGGTACATTTCCAGCAGATGGAGTGAAGGAAGAGGTAGGGGCAAATACCAGAAACGCTGTTGCAAGGTTTTTAAGATTTTTTTTTTTGCTGTGTAGTAGTGAAGGTCTTACAGCTTTTTAGGTCTATCCAGACAGGACCAGACTACCTAAGGTTCCTCTGATTAGATTTACAGACTCATTAAGCAGGCTGTGCAGACTCATGTCTGTTATAATGAGAATAATTTGATTTCATTAGTAAAGTGGCTATATACTTTCCAGTGTCATGAGCAATGGTGTTGCAGCGCGTTTGAACCATAATAGATATTTTTATTGGTTTATTTTCATTAGTAGTATCTTTTCCACTTTTTGCTCTTGAAGAGATGAACCATTCTTATGTTAGCATTTTCCAGCATGTCTCAGGCTCTAGGCTTACCCGTTGGGCTTAATTGTGAATGCATGTCATGTTTGCAATTACATTAAACATAAGCAACAAAATCTTGCATGAGTTAAGCTGGACAATAGCCAACTGCCTTTCAGAGAGCAGCAAAGTCAAGGAGGTAAGAGCTGAAAATTAAGCTAGAAATTTTCTTACCAAACTGGAGGCAATAATTCTGTGTTTTGTACTTGTAAAAAGTCTTCAACACTAGTTTACAAAAATTGAGTTTAAAAAATAATTGATGATAAGCAGTGTTTAAATATAACTCTTGAACAAACCCATTAGTTTTATGTTTGCATATGCAGGGTTTTGCAAGCATAAACCGTGTAATCAAGTTCAGTATAGAAGACAGGATTTGTTTGCATTGTAACATTCTGTTTAAAAATAAATAAGGGGAAGACTAATTTATCCGAAAACCCTTTTTAATGAATTTCTGTATTAGCGCTTGATTTTGAACTGCCTGTTCTTTAAAATGAGCCTGATCTGCTTGAATTAGGAAAAAAAGAGCTTTACTGATCTTGAATCACTGATGCTTAGTTAAGTCTAAGGTGTGTACCATGCATGTTCTTAGTAGTTCACAAAGGGATTCTCCTAGGAAGAAAAATGTATGTTTTGCATAAAGAAAAGCAAAAGCAAAAAAAAAAAATCCCCAGCTTGCAGGATGATTTTGATCTGTTTGGTTATATTTATGTATTCCTTTTTTTGTGACCCCAGAAAGTGCGGGAGGCTCAGCAGGAGATACTCCTGTGGAGTTACAGCTGGAAGTCCATTATTGTGGAACCTTACATTGCATCTGTGGTCAGGGGAGCTACAGAAACAAAGTGTTCTGCATCTTGCAGGAAGAAGATAAATTATCTGGGTTGAAAACTTCATACAAAAAGCCAGGAGGGGTTTAAATCACAATTTTGGTAAGAAGTTAGTAATGAAGGAAAATACAAACTGCAACCTGGTGCATCTAGAAAAATTGCAGTGAAGCTCCATATAATGTGGAGAATATTTTTTCTATTCCTTTTTCAGTAAGTGTCTAGATAACAAGCAAACAGTGTGATGTGAAGTTGTATATAACTGGTAGAATCGTTGGAACTGAAGTAGTGTCACTGTATGAAGGACAGAGGGAATAACAAGTCAGGTAGCCCTCTGTTTTTTAAAGACTTCATTACCTTTCTTAGAGTTACTGAGAATGTAACCATGGGTCTTTGAAAGTGTGTGGATCAATATGCTGCCGGAGGGATCAGTTACCAACCATCAAATGATACTACAGAAAAGAAGAGCTACTTTAAGTACCTCTGTAATTCACAGTTAATAAAATGGTGGTGTTATGGGGGAAGTTCAATTTAAGAAACAGTTAGTGGAAGGTCTGTGCAGTTGGACATAAAACAAGCTATTGTTGCTGGAAAATGGAGGATAATTTGCTAAAGCACAAAGGTATTGCTGTGAATATATAATAAGTCAATTCCAGGTTTCATTTTGGTGGATAACGATGAACTAACCACTGGACTGGAAACTGATGGTTGCCTAGGGACTAGTAATCTTGACCTGATTTTATTTAATATAGGCAAACAGAGAACAAGTCCAATCACAAACTTATATCAAAAGGGCTAATTTCCCAGAACTCAGGAAAACTGTATTTGAAATTGTCTGTGGGGGAAAATACAGACAGAAAATCAGGAGTTCGTTTAGAAAGAGTAAGGGAAGGAAACCAAGAAAAATATCTATAGCTAGGAAATGGAGGGAAAGAGTGAGGGGTTTCTTCTAAGATACTTTCATATCAAGATAAATTAGTACAGTGTTACAGGCTCATGACTAGTAAAAGGTGTGAAAATCTTACTATTGATTTAGGGAAAAATTAAGGCAAGAATGGTGATTAATTTTCTTTCTTCATTTTGAAGTGTGTAACAGTGGATATACCAATGAGAATGCAGAAAGCCCTCATCTTTTCACATCTTATAGTAATAAAGGACAATAGTGATAAATAACATACACTTATGGAATAAGAACTGCTGTTACACTTACATTTGCGCCATTGCTGGAACAAGAAATTGAGCAAAACCTACAGCAAGTTGTTGCAGTTGGTTACTGGGCTGGAGAAAGGCATTTAATCATTCAAAAGGTTGTTTCTTAGTATCTGACTACACCTCTGCAGGTATCTACCAAACATAATACATTTTGGAATAATTAATGTGTTATACCCCCAGCTACTGGGCTCTGTAGTTAGGCTGGAGTCAGAGGTACAGTGTGTCTTATTCTCACACAGATATTTTATGTCCTGTTCTGCAATGTCTGGAATCTTTGTTTTGGCTGGGTTATGTAGACTCATCCTTAAAATCAGAGTAGCTCAAGGTGATGGTCCCTTCACCAGAAGAAATAAAAAAAATGCTAAGGATCTGCTTGTAACTGCTGCTGTTAGTGACAGCTCTAATGAGGGTAATAAAATGTAGGATGCCCAGTATGGTGGGAAGGTTACAAACTAAATTACAATGTGAGTTTCTTAGAAAAATAGAGGACAATTTTCCTGCCGTTTGGCAAACAATTTAATCAGCTTTTACAAGGAAGGACTGGGAGGATTACTTGCCATTAATCCATCTAAGTAACTGCTGTTTGTGCTATTTTAAATTATCTTTTTTTATTTTTTTTCCCCCTTAATAAAATAATGTCAGAATTGTTTGCATGTAATTACAACTGCTAATTTTTCTTATCCTTTCTGGCCTCCAAAGCAGATGCAGGGGAAAGATGCATATATATTCTTTATGGAAAGTTTTGTTAAATTTGCTTGAATTAGAAAAGCTGCAATAGATCTGTGTCACTAATCATTGTTTCCAAGTGGTTCATTCACTGTGTCCATTAACCTCATGCTTATTTAGGTCTTGCTTATCTGGAAGAGTATCAGTGCATTTTGAGCCACTATTTTCTGATGACTAGCTTGTTCATAGTAGGATGAGGCAATAGTAGTACAGTGCAGCAGTGATGCAAGTTATACTGCACTAAACTTACACGATAAATAAAAAGTTTCTCTGGCCCAAG
>WYDI02026391.1:0-21219 GCA_009867235.2 Psittacus erithacus | reverse complement strand
AAACATTCTAAGCAGTAGCTACAAACATTGGTGTTATCACCGCTGTTCCCAGACCAAAACCAGAAACACAGCACTGCCCCATCTACTAAGAAGGAGAAAAATGACTGCTGCTGCTGAACCCAGGACATACATTTGTTGTCTTTTTTAAGAATTGGAACTGAAAAGTGGAAATGAAAGAAAAGAAAATCTATGCATTTGAAAGGAGACAGATGTGTAACATCCTAATTTCAGTGTCATTTCATTAGACCTTCTTAGCAGTTTCTTACAAAACTGTAGAATAATGCAGCTTTCATAGAATGCTTTACTAAATGATATATTTTGGTGGTTTCCCTTGAATAGTAGTGCTTTAAGTAGGAATTTTATTCCCACAATCCTTTCAAAATTCAGAATTGCACTATTGTTGGTATGCCCTGAGTCAACACATTAAAATATATCTGATATCAAATGTTCTTTACCATGAACTGTTGAAAGACAATCCTCTGGACATGTTTTGATTGCTTTTGATTACTTCAGAGGTTTTAAAGTCTTTAAAATGTATGAATGCTGTTGTTTGAATAACACTGTAATCATTTGACAAATTTGAAAGGGTGATGAATTGTATTTCATGATCCTTACTCGGTTTTCTATGGCCATTTTCACTGTGTCTCTGCCAGTTGCATATATTTAGTAAAAATTCATATAGCTTTTTAGATGTATATGCAGTGATGAAGAAAGTGAAGGTTTGTTGTTAAAGTAGTTTTGCTTTCCTTTTTCATGTAGTAGCTGAAGAGCGTTATGAGGGGGTGGGATGGCTGTATCTTGATACCATTTCTCCTAAGCACTGCTTTAATCCAAGGGGAGTGATGGTGTCAGTGGTAGGTTATCTAAGTAAGGAGAGACTAGTTTTGACAGTTCCTTAAACCTGAATCTCATAAGAGGCATATCCTTTTCTTTAATTAGAAGTAAAATAGAAACACATGAGTTATGTGTATTAATTTCCTTTGCCAATCCCATGGCAAATCAATTAATCATGTTTTAATAGTGTAAGCCTAGGGGCTAACAGAGCTGTTCTTCCTGAATGGCTGCATTACCAGAGCAGTGCAGATACAGAGGAAATACTGTGCCATTCTCTCTCTTGGATAAAAAAAATGAATTAACCAACCAACTCCCTGCTTTTGCTGCAAACCCCGCATATATCTATGTTCGAAGCATTTTAGAATAAAGTCTGAATGATGTGATGGTAGCATATGAACATGAACAGCTTATGCATCTGTGGTGCTTTCTGAGTGCTTTATTACAACTATAAAAGCTGTGCAAAATCCTTTGATTCTCAATTAAAGAAAGATTAAGATGGGTACACATTAATCTATTTCTGAACTATTAGACATTCGGTACTTGCAGTTTTCTGAATAGAGACCAGAATTCTCTCCATTAGTAATGCACGGCTGAGGTATAGTGTTTTGTTTTATAGGAAAAGGTATGTCTCACACTTAAGTTATCTGCCATTAGTCATAAGTATGGTGCCAGTAGCTTGAAAGGATTATAGAACTCAGTGTTTAAATCATTGTATTATGCTTGGAAAGTCTGGGGGAGCCGTGTGCATTATTTCATATATGAGCAAAGAGAGCATTTCTTAATTTTTATGAACACAATTAGCACCTGGTACTATCTTTTTTTTTCTTCAGTTATATTCCTTCCTTGTTCTCTGGATAAAACCTTTTCCCACAAGCACTATTTAAGTTAATATGGAAAGAGGTTTCATTTGAAACCCCAGACTGTAAACTTCATCTGCAGAACATACTTATGCTACTTTATGACACTGATGTGTTTGCTTTTTAAACAAAGTATGATGGAACATGTTCTGAAAGAACTGAATAAAACTTAATTCTATGGCAAAGCTTGTAATAATGCTTGTGATATTTTCTCAATCTATTATTAGAGGACTGCTAAATAATTGGATTTCCATCACCAGCATCTTTTGAGAAAATAACTCAATCATCATGTAGAATAAGCATTGGCAAGAGGCAGAAAAGATGATTTGCATTCTTAGAGAACAGAAGAAAATATCAAAGTATATATTTGTATATGTATAAATGCAAAGCTTTTATGCACATGCTTGTTAAAAGGCTGTGCATTCTTTTCTGAAGTTCATAGGCATAATAATATTTCCCCTCTGTTCTGTGTAGCTGCTAGCTTGAACTCACTTAACAGAATTGTGTCAGACTGTTGTTGCTGCAAATATGTTGTTCTTCCTGACACACTGCTGAGGGGAAAAAACAGGGTGAGTTGAACTGCATAGTTACTCTTGAACACTAAATTTTTCACTTCTGAAGAGCTTTCCCATTTAGAAAAGTAATTGGAAATTTCCTTACTGTGTGGACCTAGCAGACTGTTTCCTGATGAAAAATCAGGAGTGATAATTTACCAGTTATTCTGTATAGTAGCTAAGTTATCCCCCTTTATATCAGCAGTTGTAGGGCTGTGACTTTGCAACAAAAGTTGATTTGTGCTCTGAACCTGCTTCTGCACTGAGATCAGGATGTTCATTTTGTGCAATATCACAAACACTACATGACATAACTTTAACAAAGAGAAGATAACGTTTGGTGGAATCCATCCCCTAGTAGGTACAGGATTGAGCCCTCCAGTGCATTTAGTAATGGTTTTAAAACTTCTGAGCAATGGTGGTTTTCACACTTTTGGAGTATTTTCCTTTACACTCCTATGCAGAGCACCTTAGAGAGTATTTATTACATATGTTCCCTTTGTTTTCTTTGAGTGGTGATAGAAAGTTGCAACAGATCACAAGTCTGGAATTGCTATGCGTTTAGAATATTTCTTCGACCTCTGGTCTGAAGTCAGATTCATTGGAGAGAGGACTGAAATTTGGTTACTTGGCTGAAATGTGGTTATTTGGCCCATGATCCAGCTCCTCATGTCAGAGTATGGGTTCCAAGCAGTTATTGAAACAGTGGAGTCACCTATTCAGATCATTTGGCACTTGGGAGAGCTGTTTTATTTTACTTTTTATGCTTTTAGAAGTAATTATTATGATTACTGTATTTTCCATTAATATTTCATGATGAAAGTCCTAGCCACATGCCTAAAAAGCCTTAGAGTCTAACTGTGTTAAAAGTGAATTAATAATGAACACAGAAGAGAACATAATACCTTTGGCTACTGAAGTGATTCCTCTGTAAAATAAATGGGGAAATACTGTACATATGGAAATGCTCTGGAGTTAGGAATTCATATTTTCTGTCTAATCTCTTCACATGACTGTTTTATGTAATCTTCTTAATAACAAAACATAAAGGTCACAAAATGGCTTGAAAATGCTGTCACGCAGTTCTGCTTTTGAAGTAAAAATTTATTTATGTATATTTAAACTTAAATGGCCTTATGGAATGAGGGCTCTTCTTAGAAGAACATTATTAATTTAAAAAATTAATTAGGTCTGTTCAGAATTTCCACAAATCTAAGACATTTTTCTTTATTTAACCTTTTCACAGTCTCTGCCCTTTTTTAGAGTACATTCAGTCCTATATCATCTGTTACTCAGGAAGGTATTTAATACATGACTTGGCGTCATTTGCATTATACAAGAAGATTAACTTTACAAGCTCTGCTATTAATCTGAGTAGCTCTACGTATTGACCTACGAAAGAACATAATTAAGTTAGCTTAATTAAGTTAATTAATTGTTACACTCTGATGAACTTACCATTGAGAGGAAATTAAAGGCAAATAGAAAATGGCATTCATTGGTTTGAAATAATATTTTAAAGGATTTTACAAAGATACATTATATCTAGGTGACGAAAATATCTATTGTGTAGTAACCAAAGCAGAGGCAATTAAAAATGTCAAAAGCTAAGAATCCTTCCAGTATTCTTTCTTATATTGCCATATTTCTAAAGCCAATAAAAAAAACATGCTAGAAATTTAGAAAATTACTGTTGAAGGGGTTTGTTTTCCCAATACCCAAATAATTGAATTCAGAAATAAACACCACTGTCTACACATGGACTATGGAGAAAAGCACACTAAAGAAGTCAGATAAGTGTTATCATCTGATATCACACTCTCCTTTGGGGGACAGAAAAGGCAGAATGATTGAAAGCTAGCACAGGGCAGCAAAGAGTACCCTGTCAAAAGTACATACACCTAATTCTCAGTAAGAATGTTTTTTCTCATGCAGTGATGGAGGGGAAAAGAGAGACATTGCTGGAATTTCCTCTGTCAGCTGCATTTCTGTTGTCAAAAGTGCCTGTAGTTCACTGCAGGAAAATGCTGAGGGTTACAGCCCAAATCCTGTGTATGGACAGACCCTCCACATGGCTCCAGCATCTGAGGCACAGTCATCAATCTGGATATGCACTGATGTGTAAGCCGGACATCATCAATTCCAAGTAGATATAATTAATAAAAAGTAAGAGAAAAATGGCCAAACATGTGAACAATGTGCCACAATAAATGCTGCCAAATGGGCAGTTTATTAACCTCTGAGGTTCATTAATTTTACCATGGCTTTAATTTGGAATTAGCTTGTGTGAACAATTCCCTACTACTTTTTTTTCCCCTATGTATGTAGATTTTCTTCCTGGCATCCCTAGAGATTTTAGGATTTCATGTTTTCTTTCCGTTGTAAAAATGAGTATTTTAACTCAAGTGAAAACAGTATTTTCTCTGAGGTATTATTATTTGGCATTTCCAGATTGCATGAGGGGGTCATTGTTTTGCGTGTACATTCTCTGAAAAAATAGCACCATTGAAAACAGGAAGCCAGTGTCATTTAGAATCACTTGTGTGCAAAATTTTATTCGTATTCTGGAGACAGTTAAGTTGGAATTTCATTCCTTTCAGGAGAAAAAAAATCTTTCCTTGAATTGTACTAGGTTCTTTTTTATTTGACAAAAAAAAAATCTGAAACATCCTTTAAAATTGATAGGATCAGAAAAAACAATTAAATTACAGCTAATGCATATTTAATAAGATTTTTATTTCTCTAACACCTTGCCCACAAAAAAATAGTTTTCATTTTTGTAAATTCAATGTGAATTTCACATGTTGTTTTATTTGGTCGCTTTAAAGTGTTAAGGAGGCTAAACAACTTGTTATATTTTAAGAAGAAAGAATAGCTTTGATTTCAGGTTAAATGTCGTGCTTTAAATCATGAAATTTTTTTGGCCGGAGGAGGAGAGTGGGAAATGGAATGAAAAGTTAGAATTATGCAAGCTTTAGGTGTGAAAATAGCAGCAAGTTGTACAAGTTGAAGTCTATTTCCTACCTGCGGTATATTTTGATAGCTGTACTGTCAGTGGACTTCAGTGTATCTTGTGTGCACTGTCTGGTCAGCTGTGGCTGTTTTAAGATATTCATGTTGTGGTATGATGCAATGTCATATAAGCTACTGATATCATTTGCTGTGTGGCATGTGTGATACACAATGGAAATTCTTTCCTGGAGGAAAGTAAATGTGACTCCTTTGTTCAGTATGCCATGTGCACAGTCTTAAAGTCCTTTTTCCTACCTTTCCTGAGGGATTTTTATCTTCTCTCTAATCTTTAATATTTGAATGAAAAATTAAGCAAATACATTCTCTGGTCATTGTATGCAGTGTAAATATTAGACTTCACATTACACTGTGAACAAAGCAATGATTCTTATTCTAGGCAATATATAATGTCAGAAATTTCCTGGTTTATTTTAATATGACGGGTTGAAAATATCATCAGAACCCTTTTAAGTTATTAGAGTCTAGATTTCAGAAAACGAAGCTTGAGCAGAGTTAAAAATTTCAATGTCATCTTTAAGGTAGTGAAGATAAGCAAAAGGTCAGTCAGTAGTCATTAATAACATAGGTTATATAGATTTTTCCCTACCCAGTTGTTTCAGGGTTATCTCAGAACTGCAGCACAATCCCAATAGTGTCCCCATGCTGTTCCATCCAAGTATTGTTTCTGTAAATTCCTCTCACTGTTAAGCAGAATATTTAGATGTCAAAGAGTTCAATTTACCTAAATATTTTAGCACAGTAGGATTAGTAATTTGTTATTTACCAGAATAGCTCATTTTGTTAATTATGTGTATTTTTGTGTTAGTCATATACGCATTAATCTACCATAATTAGCAGTAATTTAAAATTAAATTTATGTTAACACCAAGTATGTGTTTTTTGAGGACTGTGATGTAGAATAACACACATCATAACCTTTCATAGTCCCCTTTACTGAACTGCTAAATCCTTCTTAAGTGAAGTTTTCTTACTATTAATTCTTAATATTTGGGCAGTGGCTACGCAGCTGTCTTAGACTCCCAGAACCTCTAGATTACCTTGAATACCCAGAATTACATATTCTAAGCTGTTGTTATGGGCTTTGTTTTATTTAGAAACTGTGAAAATATTACTGAAAATACAGTTAAATTTAGAGAGACTTAAACAGTGAGGCGGAGTGGTATCTTTGGGGAGTCAGTTCTCCATTATCCAGTCCTCATGTGTTTGATAAGATTTTTCTGCGTTTATCCATTCGGAAGGAACACTTTTTCCTCATTTTACAGCTCTCCTCACGGTTTACCCCACAAGGGTAGGCTTGTCCTTTTGGATTGTTCAGGAGACTGACTAAAATTAATAGCTACTGATTAGTGTTGTAACTAATGAAAATTCTGCTCTTTCTTCTGCAAATTAGGATCAATTGCTCCTTGTAAGATTTTCAGACAGGTGATTAGTTACACAAAATTTAGACTGTGATTTGCTATAAAGTACCACAGGTGTTGGAATGCACAGAAATTGGTACATGTGTGCTTGCCTCTTTGTGAAATTTTATTGTGATGTTTACCAGAATAAATCTTCTCAGACTATTCATGCACGGAGGTGTATCCACACGTTTCTTGTTAGAAAACTATCACTGTTGATTTGGATTCAACAGGATATAGGGAACTGTGTTCAAATCTAGGAGTCTTAACGTGAGCATCCTCTCTCAAAGACAGAGTAAATTTAAGTAGTAGATTCTAGTTCAGGGGAGATTTCTAATCAAAATTCCAAAATATAGTAAGTTGCCTTAAATGTGTACAATGGAATGACAATAGCAATGTTCCCTGTATGATTTCCAAACCTTCAACTGTACATGACTCAACTTGTCTTCCAATATTCACTATACTTTTTGTGTGTAGGCACTTACTATAAGTAAACTCAGTTAATCCAATATTGGTCACACAAGGTGGATATGATGAAGGTAAATACCCATACTTTAGGAGGATAAAGACAGGCCTTTAGAAAATACTTTCTTAGAAAAATGCGAAAAATTAAACACAAAGTCAGAACAGGGGCATATTTGTTCTAATGTAGCTCTGAATCTCAGAGGTATGATACTCAAAATGGCAGACGATATGAAAAAGTAGGCAGCATGAAGAAACAGAACATAAAGAAAGGAACGGAGATTTTTTTTTTTCTGCATTTAAAATGCTTATTTTTATTCTCATTTTCTGACAGTTTTTATTTATATAGTTAGCTCTGGGAAAAAGATCTCAGTAAGTCAGCATTTAAAAATTGAGTCACCCATAGAATGTAATTTGTGTGTGTGCATGCTGTGCAAAATTTTAGATGTTTGTTTCTGCAAAATGTTGCTTCTTTTAACAGCCTCTTTGTAGTTTCAAGGGTGGTATTTGAAATGGGGATAGAAGCAAAAATGATGCAGTGTCATTCAGAGCCTGTAGATAATCCAAAAGTCACCATTCATATTTTAGCCTGATAAGCAGCAGAGTAAAAATAACGCAATTTTGAAGTCATGTTGTTACTTGAGAAAGCTTTCAGTGTCTGCAGAGACACCAAGTTATTCAAAAAGGGGAAGCACATTAAAAACTTACAAGAAACCAAACCCAACCCCTGTTCCTGTAAGAAAGATTGAGTAAACTTCCTTCTTCACCACAAACAACCTTCTTCACTACCCTGCAAGATCTCTCCTTATGCCATTTCATCTGTTCATCCCTGTCTCAAGATCTCATGTAGAAACACTGAATGTTTAGAGAAAATTAAAAAATAAACTTTTAATTTTTTTATCTAAGATAGGTGGAAGAAATTGAAGTGTTCTTTAATGTCACTATTCCTAAAGTCTACATTTTCCCCTATGCTAAGTACTTCAGGTGAAATTTTTTTATCTTAAAGTTATTATATTTCGTAATAACATTTAATTTGGGAAACTAATAGGGATAAATTGGTTTGTTCTTGCCTTCATCTTGCAGTTGTCATGGGCATCTGCCTGTGGCCATTGAAGGCAACAAGAAGCTGGGCTAGATAAACATTTGTTGCTACCTAGTGCAGCTCCTTACTTCTTTATGCCGAAAGTTAACCTGCCAGTGTCCGGGTGGAGTGATAAGGCCAAGAAATATTGTCAAAAATTAAAACATTTAAGTGCAACATTGCATATGTGGTGTGGTTTCAGGTTTTTTTTCTGCTATGTTAGCATCTGTGAATCGTGTTTTATAGTTCACTGTTTAATACAAATGCAGCACATTGAAAAGATAGCTTAGCCAATTTTTCCAGAGTATTGTAGCTTTAGAACTTCTTGATTTTTATATACGGGATTAATGCTAGTTTATTTTCATTTAAAGCAATATGCTTTTTAATTTGAGTTTTGTAAGTAAGGGGTCTTTAAGTTACAGTCTGTGAAGCTCCCATAAGACAATTTAGCAAATAATTCTGTGCAATTATATATTATACTTTACTCATGGCAAACTTACTGTGCTTGTCATTTTGAGTCTTTATTTTTAGTTCCATAATTTGTATTGTGAATACAGTTTTGCAGTCAGGGCTGTATAGTTAAAAGCACTGAATAAAAAAAATGATCCTTACCTCAATGACTTCCTTTTCTAGTATAAAACCAGACATTGTGGCTAAAAATAATATTAAAAAATGAAGTTCTATTATTTCTGTTTACTACATTTTGGCTATGGTTTGCACTTAATAGGAGAGATTTTCTCCTTTTAAAAGGAAAGGATGATAATAAGGCTGATAATATTGTTTCAAATATTCAGAAATGTCACTTTTTTTTTTCCTACAGTGTTTATTTTTCAGCAAATTATAATAGCCTCTACTTCTCTGCATCACATAATGGAACAAAGGAATTCTTAGTGTTATTAATTGGGAAACTTAAGCCAGAGAAGTATTTCACAAACAAAAGGAGATAATGGAAGTCTGCTTGCATAAATATTTTTCCAGAGTTAAAGCACATCATTAATGGACTTTATCAAATCAGACCAAAGATCTGTATCAAGCAGCTACATCATCCGTGTAGTCATGAAGTGAATGTCATCAGAAATCACTGGGCTTAAACACCAGCTCAATATGATAAAATAACTGCATTTTTACTTACACAATAACCTCAAATCCTGATATTAAAAAGTGGCAAATTTTTTGCCCTTTGCTGTTCTAAGTGTGACACATGTAACAGTTATTCATCATTCCATAATGGATCATTTTTATCAGGGCCTTGTGTCTCTTCTATATACATAGAATAAATATTTATGTTTTCTCATTTTTCTGAACTAGAAGATACTGATAGAATAGGTTTGAAGTGTCAACTGTAATTCATTGCCTGCAAAGAAAAGCTTTATACTGATACTGTGTGAAAGGAAAAGAATATCTAAATCATTTCAGCAGCAAGCTTATAACCAAGATAATATCAGCATTTTCCTTCTTGAAAATATATCTGCCATAAATTAAGGGAGGTCTTCAGTATTTTATTAAAATGCTTCTGACAAGTTTAACCCCATCTTCAACAGGAATGTATCTATGAATACGAAAACCTTCTTTTAAAAAAGAAGTGAAGGTCAAATGAAGGTTAAAACAAGCTTGTGGTAGACTTCAGAGTAATTCAGCAAATAATTTGTGTGGAACACAATAACGCATTAAGACAATTATTTAGTATCAATCTAAAGCTACACATTTTATTGTTATAGAAAGCTTAATATATGTTTAGCACTTGCTGTTTTGTACAATAATGATATAGTTTGCAAAAACCCCATAAAATATGTGTATACAGGATATATGTGAATGAACTCTTAATTTAGTTAAAATTAGCCTTAGCAGTAAATGCCATAGAGGAGGTGCATATCACAGTATATAATTATGTTTAAATATACACATAGCAAAGTAATTGGGTTAATAAGAAAATAATTAGGATTGAAAATATGTTTGTAATGAAGCATTTTATACACAAATACTATGGTTCAGTGTCTTAACAGATTTTCAGTTATGCTTCCAGTTTCTTTAACAAGAAAGTGCAGGGAAGTGTTGGTACTATTTGTAATGAAGTAATGGCACAAGAGAAAAGTTGTATGTGACAAAACCCTGCACCTATTTTGCAGAATAAATAGCTGTCCCTTTATTATTTTTTAAGACCATTTGATTTGAAGTACTTTGCAGGATCATATACTGGCTTTCTCTACCAAGGGGAGAAATGTATCTGCTTCCTATTCAAGGGCAAGTGGTTAAGTTTCATGCTTTAATTGTGAGCGCTCCTTCCCCAGTCCCCAGCAGCAGCACCTCCTGCATTTACAGCCGCTTGCTCTGTGACTTCAGTGGCAGCTGGAGAGTGCGCATCTTCTGAGAGAGTTGCTCTCCAAGCCACTTGGCCAGAAGAAACGTTTCTGTTCTGGAGCCAGTCTCATACACAAAAGACCCAAAGCAGCTTTGGGACAGCTTTTTGCAAATAAGTAGAAAGCTGAAATGAAGTCTCAGTGTTTCTAATGTGTATGGGAAACTTGATAATTGTTTTCTGTAAAAAAACAGATATGAAAAAACAATGTGAGAATGACAAAAACACAGAAGCAGTCCTTCATTTTGGAAGCAATTAGTATGTTAGAAAGGTCATTAATGTAAAGCTATGCATTTGTCCCTCCTAGTGATATGAATAAGCTAAGTGATCTTATGGTATTTGCTGTTGTCAAATTGCATTAGCGTCTTAGGCATGATAAGAATGTCATTAATGGGAACCAAAAATTAATTACTATGATAAGGCAATAAAACTTGTTTAATACTGCATGGTCAGTAGCTTGAAAGAAACTTGCAATTTCAATTTTAATTCTTTCTTCAAGGATTTCCAGTTCCTACAGACTCTGAATCTTTTCCTTTAGTGATAATTTACAGAGTGGAATTTACAATTGAATGGGTACTCTGTAGAAAGAAAGTGTTAAGGGTGGCTCCATTTACTTGCCATCTGTCCTTGCCATGATGTTTTTAGCATATGTATTAAGGAATTGCTGCACTACTCTGTCCTAAAATCAATGTGGAAGATAAGGGTGATAAGTTATGTTCTGGGCATTTCTTCTACTGTCCAGCAAGTGCATCTTTGGTAAGCAAATTGTCTAACTCAGAGCTCAAATGCAGAGAAGATGAATCTGAGTCATGGTTGTTGAAATCAACAGCAGTTGAGTATCAGACTGCATAGAAATGAATGCATGAGCTTTGGTCATACTTCATTCACTCTTAGGTATCTTTTTTAAGCTTATGCTGTTTATGTACACTGAATTTTGGTCACCCACCTCAAGAGACCTCAAAATAACACAGGACTTAGACCCAAACAGCTGCCTACATGCTGGATGAAAACCTTCTTTAACTGGTAGGTTCCACCATTTATTAGAGAGAAGCAATGCAATCGATCACATCTATGTCGATAAATTCTACACACTCAATTTATAAGGAGCGTCAGAGGGGAAAGATTGTTGTTTTCTGGACAGCACACAACCATATATTTGGTTTTGTCCTACAGATTCCCTGGGTCCTTTTACCTTATGAAGAGTCTGAGTAAATTAATAGTCACACAGGCAGGAAGTCAATTGAACCATTCCATTTTCCACCACCTTCCCTATGTAAGCTTGAAAACTTTTCTTTTTAGGGTAGAAGCTTTTCTCTCAGTGTTGTTTTACTCAAAATTAAGATGTTTGGTGTTGAAAATAAACCTTAACTAGGTGAACAACACACTTCAGAATTGATGAAACTCAGCATTTTGTTCAAAAAAAAATATCAGATCTGTCTGCATCTGTATGAGTGTGCTTCTGGAAAACTATCCAGAGCTTTCAGTTGCACGCGGTCAAATGCATGCTGAGAACTTAGAGTTGACAAAAGCCTATTGTTCTTTCATTTGAAATATCTATTTCTGTTTCAGTGTGAGAGAGATACTATATGGGGGTATGTCTATACTGAAGTATGAGGTCATACCTGTTGGAAATCAGGTTGCTTACGTTAGGCAGGCAGATGTGTTTGGCTTTTGGCTATGAAGAGGCATGCTAACAACTTTGCATTCACAGCACATCTTTCAAAGAATTGGCTTCTGATATACTGCGGAACAAGTTCATCAGACAAAAACTGTATTAGGCTGCCAATACATATAGTTACATATAGCAGAGGCTTTTCTGGCTCTGGAAAAGCCTCAGTATCTTCTGTTTCAAGGAAGTGGATACATTAGATTAATAGATTTAATTAGAAGGCAGCTTTTCATGCTTTGACACGGAAGTACTGAGAAATACTTGGTTGTCTCTATTCCTTCCTGAACCACAGGAGCTTGCCTATGCTGCAGAACAAATATGATGCCTTCATGGCAGATTGAACAGGCACACTGGCTGCTGTTTCTTTCATATTTTCCAAACATACAGCAATACGTCTGAGGCAAGCAAACTCCAGGTTCATATAATACGGTAGACTTTGATTGACTAGTGGTGACTTCTGAATTTCAACATGAGAACTCACAGCTTCTCAGTGCTCCATGAGAATCCTGCTTCTCATCTTCCAGCACCAAAAAAACCTTCATTAGGGAAGCCTACCATTGGTCAAAAGTAAAGCAATAGTGCTCCTTTCATAATAGTGTTCCATCTAGCTGTAAGTATGTGGCTTAGAAATTCCACCAAGTCAGCCAGTTTTGCATTTGAAAGTGGTGTTTCAGTGGATATAGTCAGGAGGAATATACTTAGGGCTTTCTGAAGTGCTAATTTCTTAGACTACATATGCTTGAGTGTGCCTCTCAGAGAGTGGCACGTGAAAAAAAATGTTAGCTGCAGAGTATCAACTGCTTGATTTTGCAGGGCTTCATACATCACTAGGGCGTAAACATTAATGTAGAAAGTGAGAGAGTGATGCAGTAGTCAGGATGTTGAGGAGATACAGCCTTTCATTTGTTTGGACAGGCATGACATTTTGTTGTCAATTGACTCTTCTTGCTCTTTGCTGCCTTAGGTTATGAAATCATATGCTCTGAGGAAACAAAAATCAATTATGCGTTTAATATTTTTGGATTAGTAGGGAATATGTACCTGGCTTGATGAAAGCAGAATAGTTTCATTTATAAAAGTTAGAAAAATTATCTCAGTTGATATAAGTATGGTCACAACCTGCTGTATTCCTCAGAAAATCTGTAACACTTGAGATAAAAGCTGCTGTTACCACTGTTAGGATCTAAATCTTTTTTTAGAGTGATAAAACATTAATGTAAGTTAGAATTATAGGATCGTAGAATCATAGAATGGTTTGGATTGGAAAGGATGTGAAGTTCATCTGGTACCAGCCCCTCTGCCATGGGCAGGGACGCCTCACTAGACCATGTCGCCCAAGGCTCCGTCCAACCTGGTCTTGAACACTATCAGGGATGGAGCATTTACCACTTTTCTGGGCAACCCATTCCAGTTCCTCACCACCCTCACAGTAAAGAACTTCTTCTTTATATCCAACCTGAACTTCCCCTGTTTAAGTTTAAACGCATTAACCCTCATCCTGTTGCTACAGTCCCTGATGAAGAGTCCCTCTGCAGCATCCTTATAGGCCCCCTTCAGATACTGCAAGGCTGCTAAGTTCTAAAATGTTAAAAAATTTGGCTTATGAAGGTGATGATAGAAATCTGTCACTGTATCCAAAAAGGATTTAGGGGCAACAGCTGACGTAGCAGTTTATTAGCAAATAGATTAGTACAATGCAACTGGAGTTCTCCCAATCCACTGAATTTTTTCAGATATTGACAATTCCTTTTGCATGAAAAGACTGGAAGCTTAACTTTCTAGGTATGGAAGAAAAATGAAATACTGGAATCAATACTGACTGGTTGCTGCAAAACGAGGATTAATGTGGATGCCCCATCCCTGGAAGTGTTCAAGGCCAGGGTGGACGGGGCTTTGAGCAATGTGATCTAGTGGAAGGTGTCCCAGCGCACAGCAGGGGGGTTAGAACTAGATGATCTTTAAGGTCCCTTCCAACACAGCCCATTCTATGATTCAGTCATGGACTAATACTCTTCCTAAAGGAGAGGATAAGACTGAAGTCAGGCAACTGCTGTTACTGGCTATAGAATAGGTAGCTGGACTGTCCTTTAAAAACAAACAAAAGAGCTGAACACATAAAGTCAGTTTGACAATTAATTTGTGTGTTGTATCCTTTCATCTGAAATGTTTAATCTTTAGACTCCCACTCATTTCTGGTGAGGTGGATAAAGTATGTTGCTCAACAGAAAAAACCCGAAGTTAAATATTGCTTCATATATTCCCTATCAAAAAACATGACTTCTGGCTTAAAAGGTCTTTACGACAGATGAATGAGTTGAAAATTATATTTGTCAGTGAAATACTCCATGCCGATGTCAGCTATTACAAAATGGACTCTGTAGGTAGTGGTTTTCTTGTTGGAACACATTGCCATAGTCCCCAAAGTGTTTCTAATTATTTCTTTTTTTTAGGGAGAAAGACTGGCATCTGTTTCAGTTTTTCCTATTGGATGCCCTTAAATATCAGATTACAGGAAAAAACTATGATTCAGAATTTAAAAAAAACAAACAAAAAACAACAGAACAATTGCCAGATATCTCTTTTCTAGGAAAATCTCAGTCCCCCCACCTTGAACATATTTACAAGTGGTAAGCTGTTATTTCTACTTTATCCTTGTACCAAGAGAAGATGTTCTTTTGAGTGAGTAGACAGAGAACAGCAACAAAGAAGAGCTTGTGTCTAAAGGAATGGATACCAAGAAAATTTTAAGCATTATCCTAAGGATCTTCAGAAACTTTCTTGGTTAAAAAGATGAGAATTTTGTGAAGTAAAGGGTGAAAGCTAGAAGGAAACAAGCCTGAAGATGGTGAAGCATCGACCGAAGTGTAAAGTTCTGCAAATGTTGAGAAGGCAGCAAAAGGAAATAGTTTGTGGGAGGAAGGTGTCATGGTCTTAAGACATTTTATTTTCACCTGCTTTTGTCTAAAGCTATTAACTCAAAACAAGCAAATGGGCATGGAAAAAAATCCCTTTTATTCTTTTATATAATGGATAAGACCTTGAAAAAATATATTTGGGACTTCACCCAAGGAGCAGGGAAGGGCTATGTTGCATTTAATGAAACTGTTCAGACAAAATAAAAATCCTAGGTCTCCCCTCAGTCCTTCAGGAAAAAAAGAATCACAAATGCAGCCTGTATTTTTGCATAGGCCAGGACTGCAAATCCTTTCATTAAGCAAGAATACTAGTTTATTGCTGAAAGCCAGGGCAGGCAAAGTGCCGTTCAAATCACCTTGGAAAGAATACAACTAGGAAATGTGTTTTCAGTTTTCTTGAGTCTTCTTACTCCTTCCTGCATACTCTTGTCCTTAATTTTGAAATATTCTATATAAACAAAACCCTTGTATCTTGTGGGAAATTTTAGAAATTATTAAGGAGCAATTTACCTTTCTGTGCAGAAGTGTGTAAAACTGACAAGTTTGGATATGCAAAAGAAACTACATTATGAAAATGTTTGCTTCACAAATGGTAGAAAATACCTTTTCTTTTTTGCCAGTGGCAGCATGCATCCCCAGACTATGGAATTAACTTGAGTTACGTACCCTTGCTTATGTTTGTTGTGTTTTCTTACTGTGAAGGTGTGTAAGAGAGCTCCAGTAGGTGCTGAAGGCTGTTAGAGTGAGCTGCTACTGAGCTCTGGCACTTGATTCACTTGTTTTGTGCTTTCTGCATATTTTAAGATGTAGGACTGTAATCTATTAGTTTACTGAATTCTGCTTTTAATTTGGGTAGGTACTGTTATATTTCTCCTACTTCTGCTCAAGGCAAGAGTTAAAGATAGAGACCTCTATGAATAGATACTGGTTTGGCTAGGATGAAAATGTGCGTGGCACTGAATATCGTGATGAGAATACCTTAATGGTATGCTTTCATCATGCTTAACTTGCTTAAAGAATGTTGGGGGTTTATTTTTTATTTAAATAACTGGTGAATCTCACTGTGCTGACAGAAAATCATATCCACAAGCAGCCTGTGCAGCAACCTTTTGTTGCCTTTGTGTAATCAGTGGACTTGGAGTTTCTGCAAGGGATTCACAGTAATGCTTTTTTTCTAGCCCTTCTCAGCCAAGATGCATGGGTGGCAAGCCACTGACATCCTCAGGTCTGCTTTTTCAGAACCTTGTCCAAGTTGCTGCCTGTGGTTAATCCATCTAAGACAGACAGAAAAAGAATAAATAAAAGTAGCAATGTTCATTAGGTAGGAAAGTATTGTTTTATGTGGTAGGAAAATATGAATGAGGGTTTTCTGAATAAGCTGTTGGGTGGCTGCTTGAGTTATGCATGGGTGCTTTGGCCTTTAGAAAGAGGAGATAATACCTGCTAATGAGGAAGCTCTTGCTGAATAGGGTGACTCATACACTTAAGGGGTACACCAGCAAAGTATCTAATGATGTAATAACCTACAAATCCAAGCTATTCAATTTGGGATAAGTGTTAGAATCAATTATTGTGGCTCTCAATAGAGTTCCTGTTCCTTTTCTTTTTCTCAGACTTAGCCTCTTACCTGCCTTGTTGAGTCATGTCTTGATGTGTGATAATTGTATCTGGTCATAACTAGTACTGAACGCTGGTTGCTGGTTCCTATGAAGCTATCTGTGAGTTAAACTTCTCAGTTAATGAGGAGCTGACTGTGTGGGATTGGATTAGTGCCTGGATTAGCTTTCTGACACAATTCATTTCCAGACATCCTCTTTCAATATTTTCACTACACTTCAGTCTATATTAAGGTGGAAATTGGATTAAAAAGGACAAAGCATGAAGTCATTTGCTGAAGCAAACAGTGTTAGTGCCAAATTTTGTATAAAAGGATGCTGTTGAAAGGGCTGTGGGTCTCTTCTAATCCATGGAGAATCCCTCTGCCTCTGGACTTCATTTCCAAATACAATGCACAGGGGGTACATAAACCCCTGTTAAACAGTTCATTTTGTGCATTCATTTCTTGTTTATTTGCAGTATTAAAAATGTTGTTTTCAGCCTGGAACAATCCCATTCATACAGAAATCGCTTTGTAAATTTAAATACTGTATCAGTGACAGCTCTGTTTAAAGCAAGTATTTTAACCTGTTGGGCAGTATCAGTAGCTGTCTTCCTGTAGTTAAAGTTTTAAATATATGAGAAAAAAATCTGCCTTTTAATTTTTTTTAGTGCAATAAAGATTTTCAAGAGGAAGAATTGGATATATGTAGAAGCAATACTCATGACATCTGAAATTGTTGTGTTCCTAGGGCAAATCATCGCTGGTTTTGGATGAAGTGGAAATGTAAAGCTTCCACTGTACATCGAATAAACAGCAAAGTTTGAATTGCAAGCACAAGGCAGGACATAAATGATGCATTTTAAAAATCCAGAATTAGAAACTAAATATCCAAAAGCTTGTGCACCCAAAGATGTAATTCTCGGCCACAACCTTAACAATTATCATGATGCAAGACAGCCTAAATATGAAAGTATATTCACACAGAAAAACTCATCTAACTTAAGCTGATCACAGCAGCTTTCACAAGGAGGATGTTGACTACTCCACTTAAATGTGATTAGGATATGGTCTTCCTTGGAGAGCAGGTACTTTTCCTTCTGAAAAAGAGGTATAGACACATCAATTTCATTTGATCCCACTGGTTGATGTACTAGCGCTGACTCAGTAGTTACTTCCTGATTTCATTATGTTTTAAAAATTGACTCCATTCTCTTTTCATCATTCCAAACCAGACACCTTTTTTATGCATTGCCTTCTTATTTATCTCAAAACATCTTTTCAGTTCAATAATTTCCTGATGAAAAATAAATTTATATGAAGTAAAACTGGTTTTCACATGCTTTATGGCTTGCTGCATATTATACAATATCGTGTATCATAAAATTCCTGTTGTTAATGGTTGTTTATTTTTCCTAGAGACAAAAAATATGCATCAGAATTTAAAACCAGACAATTTCTTGCAATTTCTGCACTCATTTTATGTCTTCTTTGCTGGTTTCAGAAAGAACAGGTGATGTTCTGCACTGGAAAAGTTAATGCTTTTAAAGCCTTCTGTACTTTCTGAATGTAATAACAATGACAGCACTTAACATTTATATAAATCTTTTCATGCACAGAGCTCCATCCTGACATTGAAAGTATTATTATTCACATTTTACGGATAAGTTCTTTAATGTAGCAGCAAGTTCAATATTCACACCATCCAGGATGAATTTGTATTATAGGAGGGGGACAAATGTCAGAGATTTTTGTTGAGAAATTCTTCATCTGAGTCTCAGACCTTGCTTTACTGTGGACACATGCAATAGTTTTATCTTGGTTTCTGTTAGGGACCATACTCTAGAGTCTAAATTCTATTAAGTACCAGTCCTCTATTTCTTCCTTTTCTCCAGTGACATTTTCCAGCTCACTGGTTTTCTCTGCTTTCTCCACACTCTGCACTTCATACAGGGAGTTCTCACCTTGATCTGAGCTCTTTCCTGCACAGAAGCACACCTCTGCAGACTGACTCTTCAAGGCCCAGTACTCTTTTGATAAAATATCTGCAATACCTGTCTTTTTATGTCTGTCCTGTATAGCCAATTTGTTTTATAAATAAATATAAAATATTGCTATGTGAAATAGTTTTAGATACATTTTAATGGTAATCATTTTTTAATCATTCTTCACTTATTAGCCATACTTGGCACAAAAATGTGATTGAGATATGTGGCCATTATCCTGACACACGTAGCTTTTAGGATATTTTACTTGTTCTTTTCTTTCATCTTTTTTTCTTAACTGATCTTAAATTCTGCAAGCTCAGACTCTGCAGATGTGTTTGTACAGTTTGTGGCATGATATGACTTGGCCAACAAGGTTATTAATTAATATTATAGTTAAATATTACCTCTATATATTAACATTTATCAAATTGAGCAGTAAAATATTGAAAGGAGATAGAGACCTTTCTATGTCTAGGTCTTAACAGGCATCACTTTTGGGGGTTTTGAATGGATAGAAGAAGAAACAGCTAGCAAAATTTCTCATGTTTTGCATTTTTGAGAACTTGCCTCCTGAATGGTTTTCTTTAGTTTAAATGAATTAAATATACTTCAGTTCACTTAAAGTCACAAATGATTAATGCCAGTAACTATAACTGATGTTAAGGAAATAGACAGCATTCGCTGTATTTTCTTCAGAGCCTTCATATTCTTAATAATCATATTTTTAAAGTATGTTGGTAGATTAAATAGTATAATTACATATTTCTTTCTAACTTTAAATGCTGATTTAAATGGCAGCACTGCAGGCTTCTGTAGTTCTCTGTGTTGTGTTGTCTAAGGTACATCTTGATAAGAAGAAGCAGGCAAAATGAGCTGCATCAAATACTAGGTAATATTTGCCACAGGAGAATATGAGCCTGTTTTTTCTATACTACATTTTTTTACTACCTGTTCTGTTTTGGGAGTAAAGGGGACATGTGATGATTGTCTGAGTAAACAGAAAATAATGAAATAGCTACTAGCTGTTAATTCTTAGAATTGTGTTTCCTGGAGCTCCTGTATATGCAGAAAGAGAAAAGCCAGTGAATAAAACCAGATAAATGGATTGCAACTAAGTAAAATGAATGAATATGTAAGCTTTTGCTTGGTGTTGGTAGCTAATCCTGACAGTTACGAGAGCAGCTGTTGTACAAGAGCAGAGAACAGCAACTACTAAATATTGCTGTTGGGCCATTGCTGAACCTAAGGTGTTGGGCAGAAACCCTTTAGAGGCAGCAGCCTGACAGCACTAGCCCTCTGAAAATAGCCTCACTTTCCTTTTAAATACCTATGATTTAAATGCTATGCTTGATCCAAGGGCTGTTTAAATTCAGTTTTCCATTCCAGAGAAGCTTTGCTCTACAGTATATTTCATGCATAACCCCAGTAAATAGTAATGTTCAGTTCAGTGATCAGGGGAGTTGAATGTAACGATGCATGTATACATGTTTGCAAGTTGTGGCCCTTAATGGTTGCGTAGAATATTATGTCTTGGAAGCACTGTGATGTAACATTAATGGGAGACAAAAAACCTTCTCGGTGAGTAGAAGTCTGAGGAATAGAGTTCAGTGAGCTTCAACAGGAGCTTCAATGAATGTTATTAAGTGGCTTCAGTGTTTTAAGGAAAAAGTAGATTAATATGATTTTTTATGAGCTCTGTAATAAGCTTTTCCACCGTAAATACGCAAAACACTAATTAGTTAGAGTCAAATTTCCCTTGCTTTCGGAATCTTTTAGAATATGGCTTTTCAGTAATCGAATCACATCAAAGTATTTTTTCTCCCACTTTTCTAACAAAATTATGTGTGATTTGTTGGAGAGGGGGCTGAGATTGGAAGCAAACTGGTGATGAACCAAAAAATGACTTTGATGTCGTATAGTGAAACAGTAACTTCTAAGTTTATCAGAAAGAAATGCACCATGAACCTGTAAGGAACCCTTTTCGTGGTGACTACCTGCACCGAGGTGAGGTCTGTCAATTAATTCAATTCTAAGTTTCTGAAAGGCAATAATTTTTCTTTATTTATTTATATATTTTTTCAAAGTGGATAAATATTGTTAGAGGAAAAGTTTTGGCAGGATATCAGAGTGTGTGTCTGAAGGCAGATGCTGCTTTTACAGGGCAGGTTTTTGCAGAGTTCTTTTTGACAACAGTATTACCTTAAATGGTTGGACATTGCGTTATCTCTGATGACAGTTGAAAGAGTTTCATCAGATTCTGACATCACAAAATTACAGATAAGCAACATCACTGTCATGACAAATTACCAAAACATCCCTCAGTATATCCACTGAATTGGATAAGATTCGACTTCAGAACCTCACCTGGAAGTGCAAAGAAGACCAGAGGTTGAAGAGAACTTATTCTACTGTTAAACCTAATACTTGTATTTTATTTTATTTTATTTTATTTTATTTTATTTTATTTTATTTTATT
>WYDI02026389.1:29825-40888 GCA_009867235.2 Psittacus erithacus | reverse complement strand
GTTTGTGTTATACCTTAGTTACTGGACTGTTCTTATCTCAACCCGTGGGAGTTAAATTCTTTCGATTCTCCTCCCCATCCCTCTGGGAGTGGGGAGGGAGGGGAGGACAGGTTGTGGGGGGGGACGAGCAGGCTACATGCTTTTCTAATTTACGACTAAGCTTAAACCACGACAAGTATGATTTCTGGAATTGGGTACTTCACAGTACCTTTGTGCACATCTCCTTTCCCTTTTGCACTTAGGAATATAGACCTTACTCTGTAATACTTGGTCACACAGAATAACTTGGTCACACAGAATAATGGTTTGTTTCTGAAGCCGAGACAAAACAAGGCAAGATTCTTACCACCTTTGTAAATGTGATAAATTATGAAAAGCAAACTCGGGTCCTAATTTTGAAAAGCCAGTGTATTGCAGTGATGTTTTCAGCTTGTTGCTGTCCAGCTGCTTTGGAAGAGCAGCCGCTGCTCTGTTTCAATGCCTGCTTCTTTCCTGGAAGGTGCTTTATGATTTGAATCACTTCTTCGGGTGGAGAAAAGCAGATCTCTCTAATTCAGCAACAGCTGTTCATATTGACTTGACACCAAGAAATAAAACCAATTGTAAAGGATCACTACAAGGATAGAGAAGAATAGGCTTAGCTAATAAAAGGCTGCTGAAAGCAAAATTTAAAAGAAAGGCAGCATACTACTGGGATTAACTCTTTACTTCAGAACATAAAAACCATGCATATGGTTTTATGCATTTAAAAATAAAGTGTTGTTTGGTGGGGTTTTTGGTTTGGTTTGGTTTTTTTTAAGGCAGGTTTTTATAATATACATTGCTTATAAATCTAGAATAATCTCTTAAATCAGAGAGCAGCATCCATGTGCGATGTGGGCATTTTATGCGAAGAGCTGACTGTCACCACATGAAATCCTTTTGCCTTTTTTGGCTGGAGAAGAAACCCTTCCAAACGTGGTGCAAAGGCAAGAGGAGAAGCAGCCTGTGCAGCCTTTTATTTGTGACTCTTTATGCCATGTGCTTTTAGCAGAGTGTGGCATGTCTTGTGGGTAGCCTCCTTCCCGTCCCCCCCCCTCAGCTCAGATTATCTAACAGTTAATCTGTTTTGTTGATGTGCTGAGCGACAGCAGCTCATTCAGGAACAGACTCAGGGTGGGAGGGGGAGCAGTTCTGAGAGCAAGCTGTTTCAACCAAACATTTTCCTTTTAGTGATTTGTAGGATTAAATTTCAGGCTGCTGCCTATGAAACTTGGCGTTAACAGCCAATGCGTTTGTCACGTTACCTCTTTTCCTCAACTTCCCTTCTGGAAAGAAATAGTGATATAGTTTATCACTGCCAGTCTCCCTTGACCAGCTTATAAGGCTGTGATTACCCTTTTTTATCATCTTTTAATATTGACCAAAATCTAGGTGGTAAAATTCACATTCCCCTTGCCTTTTTCCTTTGTACCTGGATGCGTTTCTTCTCAGCATATACAGAATAGTTCAGAAATCTATGTTACTGTTAACCTCCTTCATTTCTAGACAGAAAATTATTATTATTGGTTTTTTTCTCAGCATATGTGTGTGTGTAACCATCATATTCAAGCCAGGCTATTTGCTCCTCACCTAGGGCAAAGGTGGGAATACATGCCTTATTTTATCAACATTTATTGCACTATCTTTCTTATGTTTCAGTCAAGGCCATTGTTCTGTAGATCCTGATGTGGCTTCTAAGTACCAGTTTACATTGTGCTTGATAATTTGTATAATGTCTCAATGGTGAAGCCTCTTGTAGTCATCTTTCTCCCTTCTCATGACATAAAGGGGACAGGAAAGACCTGCCTCTAAGTCTAATTAGAGTGAACGAATCTGTGTCCTGTACGTGCTGCTCAGAGGCTTTGCTGTCTCTTATCCATATTACTGTCACAGCTGAGGAGCACATCACAAGGGCACCCTGGTGCGGGCCCTGAGTGCTTTATCTGTATAGATTACTGCAGTTTATTCATGCGGGGTGAATCCAGACTCTACAGCTTCAGCTTTCACAAAGCCTCTTCACAAGGGGAAAACAAATTATGTTAGCTAAAGTGTAGCAACTGTCAGGAGGTAAAAGCCTAATGAAATTAAGACGATGTGCTGTTCTTACAGGTTGCAGCAAGTGCTATGGGAAAGCTGAGAGATAATCAGAGCCTGGTAATAGGCACTAAAACTACAGATACCTTGTCTTTTCCAGAACTGCATTTCACTTTAGTCTATGTGTGTATGGTGTAAGAACATATTTTGATGTCACAGAGGCAAGATTTCAACCAGTACAGACAGGGCTGAGCTAATAACGGCATAGGGGACAAGCCAAGACCTAGACAATCTGGCCAGGATAACAGGAAACCTCAGCGTGGAGTCACAGGGTCATAGTGTATGTATTTTATTTAGGAATGCTGTGTTTGCTTTGTTGGAGCTGCTAAACTTGTATTAACCACTACAGGCAAGCATCCTGTCTGATTATACATCCATGTTATTCGTATCTGGATGTTTCTGCCCATGGGGAGTGTATAAATTGCATAATACTTCTCATCATGGTGTTTAGAAGATACTGAAGGCAGTAGTTGGAGAGATGCCAAGTGGCCTTTTGAAAGGACTTGGTGGTGCAAAATGCTGGGAGAAGCTCTGATTCTGGTAGTGAAAGAGAGGCCTTAGTATCCATGTATGAATGTGAAGGCTTCAGGGGTTGTCTGGGGCTGTGAATAAAATGGGAGCTGGCATAGTCAGGAAAGAATCCCCTTGGGCTGCTGGATCAACAAGGGTGGATCTTTTAGCTTCTAGACTAATATCTAGAAGGGTCATGAATAAAACTTCTCTGTGTGTTCAAAAGTGGTGTTCTGCTATCTCGTCTCCTCCTCATTCCATTTCCAAAGAATGAAAACAGTGGTGGCTGGAGCAGCCCAGGATCTTGAATCTTCTATTAGTCCTGTCTGAGTCTGATTTTTTTCCCCATGTTATTTTTCATGTCTGCCCTATGTATGACTTTTGACTCCTGCCCCGTCCCATAGCTCTGTTGCAGATGTAACCTTTTCACTCTTCTTCAATTATCATAGTCAGTCAGTCTGTTTCTAAGTCAGCATCTGTCATTCTGAAGGGATCCACGTGGGAGGACACTTTGTACAGTACCAGGTGGCATCTAGCCCTCATTCCCTCTGATTCAGGAGACTGCTCTGAAAACCCCACTAAAAAAGCAGCTGTTTGACCCTGTGTGGTTCAGACATCAATTTTATTTCATTTTGAAGCCCAGATCTGTCTACCTTGGCCCAAGATGCAGGACTACAAAAGTTGTCCTTTTTTACAGTTCCAGATTTCTGCCTCTTTGGGGTCAGTTTCTCCAGTTCTTTCTGGTTAGTCTTGTGTAACTCCAATAAACCAGCAAGGTTTTGCTGTCAGAGCATTTGACTAATTTTTTATGCCAAACAATGACATTTTGACTATTAACTACCTGCATGCCATGAGTATGTAAATACTTATATTTGATTATGTAACAGGTTCTTTTAAGTGGTGACTTTTGACAGGCAGTTCAATTTTACCAACTGTTTCTTTCTAAAAATTAAGAAGATATAGGATAGCAAGAGCAGGAACAATACTTTTTAATGTAAACAAGTTGGTTTTAGGGAGTTAATGAATGAAGCAACTACAGAAAGATGTAAAAAGCATTGTATTAGTGACTAGAAATGTGTCATGTATAATTCAAACTGAATCCCCCAGGAAGAGTTCACCTAATATACATGAACTGTTGAGTGCTTTAATAAACAAGAAAACTGAAAAGGGCAGCCTTTGTAAGCGAGACATCTTGTTAATACGTACAGGTATTTGCAGCCAAGCAAAGAACACTGTATATAACACTGAAGCGTATCTGAGAAACAAGACAGGGAATTGATAATGCCACAGTGGTTAAGCACAGAGCAATACAACCATCTTCTATTCCTAAAACACACAAAAAAATCTTATCAAACCTTTGAAACCTTGTGGGATTTGCTTTCCCAGTCAGGAGTTATTCTAGGAATAAGAGTTTTTAAACTGAACATCTGAACTTGTTACATTCTGGTAGTGTTTTGTTAGTAACTACAGAAGCCATTACCAGTATACAACCTGGCAGCATTTGGCTTATTTTCAGCCAGTGTTGTAAATGTCACATAATAGTGATTTGAGAGTTTCAGTTCCTTCTGTGCTAACTTCTTCCCAAATCTTAACCCAATGGAGAGTTCTAAAAGCATCACATTGTAATCAAAGGTTCAGTGAAACAGACGTTTTTCCAAGTTCGTATCGCTGATCCATGGAAGTCACTTTGCATCATTCAGCCCGCATGTTACTTTTTTCCCTAGGTAAATCTGAAATGGGAATTGCCATCCCAGCAAAAGCCACTGATGTAGATCTTCAGTGTGATAGCTGAACTGGTTTCTTTTTGAGGGGTCCTTTGGCTCATTAGCATTTTTGTAGCACTTTCAGTGTAGCAGCTCTCACTAACCTGCATGGGCTACAGCGTCCCGACAGAAACAGGGCTCCCTGCCTTGGGATCGCTGCAGTTTCCCTGGGGCTTGGTGAAAGTCAGCTTTTGCTTGTGTTTTTGTGCTCTGCTTTGTGCTGATCTGCCTGACATAGAACTGATTTAAAAGCTGCTCACAGTTATTTCCTACCAGAATGAAGTCTGAAGAATTCAGACTGAAGAAAACCTTTACATTTTTGCATGCATTTTTTTGAGTGTATTTCTGAATGGCTGTGTACCTCCACACATGCAGAGAATGAAAATATAATAGACTGATGTCGATTTCAAACCTATAGTCAGTGCAGCTCACTGTGGTAATTGCCTAGTGACCTCCCTTTTGGTTCCTTGACAAAACCTGTCTTTTTAACAACAGATACTTCTCCTGTGACCTCTGATTATGGATAGTTAGAGAGTATTCCCCTCTTGGTCTTTCTCTCACTGCTTGTAAACAAATAGGTGTTGTCTAGTGTGGTCATTTTTCCCTGAGGGCTTTCTTTAACTGCTTTTCAAATAAGTCTATACTGAGATGAACAGCTTTGCGGTTCAGGGCAGCCTTCTGTGTGTGGAGATTGAGTTCCTTGGCCTCCCGCAGATTTGGTTTAATGACAGTGAGTGGATTGCTTTGGAGAGCATTCATGCTTTTTTTCTTTTTTTTTTTTTTTTTTAACCAAAGTTACCTAAAAGTGAGGCTATATTTATTGTTGAAGAAGAGAGGAAGGCACATGCAGATATCTCATCTTTTTAGACTGTAGGGAGAGCCTCAAGGTAGCTAACTTGTTACCAACTGAGTTGAGGTGACATTAATTCCATGTTATGATTTAAAATCAGACCACTCATTGATTTTGATGGGAGCACACCTGAGCACACTTACTTCCTTTTCTGGGCACTGACTCGTACAACCTGAGGCATTCCACATTTAGACTATTAGGTTTAACTTTTTTCTGGTTATGTTTCCTCATAACATTTAGATTGCAGGTTGTGAAAAGAAACAACTGATCTACAGAAGTGTCTCAAGCAGAATGCATTGTTTCTAGGGGGGGACAACCAACTTTTGGGGGGCTGAGGGTGGGAAAGGGGGGTTGGCAAGTACATTTCCACTAAAGATTTTAGGGACTACCAGAGTGCCTGCAAGTGCTGTAAAGTAGAAACTGAGAGAATCATGTAAAAAATACTATTGGAAGTGACCTCAAAAAGTCATTTATGCCAACTCTCTACCCTTCAAAGTAGAAACAACTGTTCTTATCGGGCACAAAGGTTTGATTTGCATCTCCATTAACCTGAGTGCTCTTACTCACTGGTGACCTCTCTGTACTGGCTTAAATGTTTTTCACAGTGTACTGAGATTTTTAAAAAGGCACGTCTTTTATTAAGCCAGGTGCACTTTATTTTGTTTGTAGATGGCATAAATACTCTCTGAAATGGCTGTGCCTTATGCGTGGAACTCCATCTTTTATTGTTAGTAATCTGACAGTGCTTCATAGAGAGGAAAGGAGAAGGAAAAAAGATCTGACACAATTCACTAACAAACCTGAAATCTTTGTTGATCTACTTTGTTTGTGTCTCAGTGCTGTGTTGAAAGAACATTTAAAAATTACCACCAGAAGTCTGGTTAAGAGAAGAATTTCATTCAGTTTTGGATCATTTTTATTCTTTCTTGGCTTCTGGAAGTGGCTATCCAGGTTTAAGTGTCTGCAGTGTATTTTTGGCATAGAAGACCTGTATGTGTTGATTTTTAATGTACCAATCTTTGAGACTGCCAGGCTTGCCTTCTGGGGAAATTTTACATAATTGGAGTGTCACATGAAGTGTGTTGCTTTTTTTGCTAAATTCCTTTAAAGTCGTCAAAGTTTCCCTCTTTTATTTCTGACGTTCTTTCATTTCATGTCATAAATAACACTGAACTTGCTGAATTGCTGCCCATTAATTGCTTCAAGACATGATGAGCAGAAACAAAAGGGGAGTGAGAGAGGATTTATTCAAACTTGACATTAACATGAGCAAGCGGCACTTTGAGGCACAGCCCTAAATAAATACCAGAAACCCCAAAGCATTTACAAGAATTACAGAGCTGATGTGCTACTTTAAAGCCATCCCGAATGTAAGCAGAATCAGAAAGCATGAAAGCATCAGATCAGAATCATCAAATCAGAATCAGAAAGCATCTTTTTGGCATGAGAGACCAAAGGTTAGCAGTGCTGCTGGTTCGTGACAGGGATTTAAACACCCAAGCGCACAGACAGCAGTGTTACCATTGTTAAAAGTGAATATAATATGGTAATTTTGCATGTTTAAAAAACATGAACATCAGAGCTATAACCCAGTCTTCCCATCATGCCCACATGCTTTTGACAGTGGAAAAAGGATGTGCTGAGCAGATGAAAAGGGATTTATTTGTCTGCAGGGGGAACATTCTTCAATAATTATAACTCCTTTTAAGTGGCTGTTTGGAAATAACATCTCTGAAATGAGATTGTGGAGTTGTTTTAGCCAGGGCATATATCTGGCAGTGACTCATTCAAACACTGTTTACAATGGCATTTCATGGAGTCTGCAGTCCTATTTTGCTGACAATTGCAACCTGTAAAATGCTGGGACATACTGTAGGGTTTTAAGAAAATGTTTTGCTCTTACACCTGCCAGAACATTTGGGGCCCTGTTCCCTTTCTTCAGGATGTCTGTAACTTCCATATATAACCAATAGGAATTGCTCATATCCTGTGCTAGGAAAATAAGGCCTTGTAAGCCAATGTGTTAAACCCTGTTGTCTAAAGAGCAGTGTATGAATAAAAATATCCAGCTTTTTCAGTATTGGTATCTGGTTTTCCTTCTCCTCAGTAGCCCTTCCATAGCTAATTTTACATACTAAAGGTCTGAGTCTGCATCATTTTCAACCAGTGTGAGATTTAACTTTAATTTAAGTGTGGGAAGAGCTGGCTTTACCAAGAAAATGTGTGTGACTTCATAACTTTCCTCCCTGGTTGTAAGGTGGGAAAATAAGGTTTATAAGACATTGCTTTTCAGATATTATAAATATGCTTTTGAGGCATTTCTCTAACTGTCATGGCAAGGTGTACATCATAAAGATTTGTAAAAGAAGCTGCGTATCCAAGCTCCACAGAGACTTAATAATGGTAAGGTCCCAGAGCATAATTGTTTCTCTGTATTGCATTAGAAAGCAAAGCATTCCAGTGACTTTCTCCTTGTGAAATCCGGAGAGATAAATAGCATGCTTCTATAGAAGTGTAAATATTTTTCTCCAAGACATTCAGAGTTTCACATGCTGTTGAGAGTTGTTTTTCTTTTTTCTAGTGTGGGAAGGCCTGCATATTCAAAACATTTTCAGGCTTGCAGTGTAGTTTAGCTAAGGGTGGGTGTATCTCACAGAGCTTGAGGTTTGGTTAACACTGCCAACTATTTCTGGGTTCACATGTTTCATTCGTCTAGTTGTAGCCTGAAAAAACACTTCTCCTGTGTTTCATTTATGGAGTTTTTCCTCTTTTCAGTTTGTTTTTGCTTGTTCTGTTTCTTCTTTTGAGCTAGGATTTCTGCTCTATGCTCAAGTTGGAACATCACCTTATGAAAGGACCGTGTGTGTGTTTTGGAACATGCAGCTTGTGGTGCCTCTTCGGCCTGTCTCCTGGAACCAAGGGTGACCGACTCAATAAAAAATATTAAGGAATTCTTAAGTGAGACTGTCGCATGTGAGCAGCAACATCTGGCAGTCTTAAACTTCCCATCAAGTAATCTCACTTCGACACTCAGGTTACTTTAAGCCCAAAGGCAGATGGGAATTACAGTTGCCATGGCAGGTATTGGTAACTGCTGGATAAACACATGCACCTACATATCCTTCCCAAATGCTTGTTTAGACTTACGTCCATGTTGGAAGAAACCCAGTAAAGTTCGTAGTTCTTAAAACCTTCTTTTCATGATAGCTGAATATGCTTGAAGTTAGACCAGGTAAGTTTAACATCTCCAAGTTTCAGAGTTTCTGATGAGAAGCTGGGATGCACATCTAAGAAATCTCAGAGTGGTTTTTACATTTTTCCAGTCTGATCTGTTTACTACAGATAATCAAGTTTCAGTCAGTTTCTCCTGCTCTGCCTAAATCATTATTCAACTCGGATAACATGATGCCCTCAAAAAATAATTCTACTCCCCTGTTTAATCACCCCCACAGCTTGAAAACGTTGTGATTTATTTCTGATTTGAAAAGACTACCTTAAGACTCCAGCTATTAATTCTAGCTGTGCCTCTTTCCAGGTAGACAAAGGCCCTTTTACTAACCCTTATTTTCTCTTATTCAGAGCATGTGTACGTATATATATGTAGGTACTTATATATATGTGTATTTGTAGAATCAAGTCACCTTCTGGTCCTGTTTTCAATAAACTAAGCTCTTATCATTCTCCAGGTCTCCCCAAAGCACTTTCTCTGCAGCTGCGAGCAGTTGTGTTATTCTGCTGTTCCTGTCAGTTGCTCTTTGCTTCTGCTCACTGTTTCCTGTTGATAAATCCCAGGATTGTACTTTTTTTGCCATGAAGTTACCCTTGAACTACATCCTGATGTGGCACTTTCTCATGTGGTTGGCTAACCTGTCAATAATTTCTTCCCAGTTTTCAGTTTCTTTTGGTTTTCCCCCTCATTTGTTTGCCCAGGCTGGCTTCCTGGTTCCTAGAAACACTGTCTTGCCTGTAGGTGTGCATTAGGAACTGTGTATTGCTGCAGGGGACTGAGTGATCCCTAGCAACCCGCCCCCCACCATTAAGTCTGCTTTGTTATACTATTTCATATAGGAAGTGGGCTTTATTGTGGTATACGGATGGGCTGGATTTTCCTCAGAAACATTACTAGGTATGTATGGGGAGCTACACAAAGTAAATGTAAGAGTGTATCTGAAGATATTCCTTATTCTTCATTGAGTCATCAGTAGGTTAGGTTGCTCTCTTCTGTGCTTGGGACTCTCAGACTGGAGCATGAGTGAGTCAGGGAAACCAGAGCTGCATTCCCAGCTCCGCTATTGATTTTTCTCTGTGACTTGAACACCTAGCTCCACTCTCAGCTGATATTTACGCACTACATTACAGCCACTGGAGAGGGAAGGTGATGGTTTTACAGAGCTGTAGAGAATAACATCCAGCCTTTTGGTGGGACTGGAAGCAATCATGTCTAGACAAGGTGAGGTGCAGAAAAGCAGAATCCATGGTGCTGGGCAAGTTAGTGCAACTTGCTGGTATTGCTGAAGACTGGCATGGAGAGAGCTCAGTGGCTGTGTTGTAAAGAGAGAATTTTAGCTGCCTCCACACATTTTTTGGCTATGTGAGTGAGGGCTCAGATTGGTTATTTACTTAGGCTGAACAGTAGCAAACAAGGTTAAATCATCCCTAACCTAGACTACAGAGCTGACAGTTGAATCAGTCAGAGGTATATTAGCTAACACCAAGATAGCTCACCTGGGGGAAAAAAAAGCCCCAAACCAAACAAAAATCTAAGAGTCTACTTAAGCAAACCCTCCACTGCCCCAAAAGAGTCTTTTTAGATGGCTTGTTCTCTGTTTTGTCTCAATTGTTCTTAATTATGTCTCTATTCCTGTTATTGTGCCTTTTTTTATCATATGAACTAAACTGTTACTGAATTTTGTTTTTAGAATACCACAACACCATCGTTAAAAAGGAGTTAGTTGCGTCCCAGGCTTTTCCCCTGATGTACAAAGAGGCCCTAACCACATTCGCTGAAGCTGATGTTTTTAAAAATAATTTTCACCTGGGTTGCATTGGTGTAGGTGATTGAGCTGTATCTGTTTGAAATGCAATTTTACTTCAGCTTATGTCTGTTCATAATGTAGGAAAGACACAACATTTGTCTTCTGCTTCATTATATTTTTTTTTCTTACTAGTTATTTTAAGTGTTGTTTACCCTGTGGGTTCTAGGGACAGCTAGAGAATTGCAAAACTAACAGTGCTAGGGACTAAAAACTTGATTTCTTAAGAAAGGGGGTAAATTTTATTACCTGAATAATACTGTTTTGCCCTGATCTTTGCCTGATTCATACAAACTTTACCTTTTTGATTTCAGTATGTGCAATTTGTCCCTAGTTTTAAGTGGCATTTAACCACACTACCTGAAAGTGAAGGCCAAAGATTCAGCAGCTCTGCCCCATCGTCAGGATGGAAAGTTTCCCTGACAAGGTTCTTTAACAAGCAAGATCTCTCCGGCAAAAACAAGAGAGACTTTATTATTCCTGTTTATGTCTGAGGTAAACCAAAGTAAGATGTGTCATGCTTGTGAGGTGAGCTGATGCCAACCGTATGAAGTTTAACCATGCCAAGTGCAAGGTCCTACACCTGGGTCAGAACAATCCCAAGCACAGCTACTGGTTGGGCAGAGGAGAGACTCGGAGCAGCCCTGCAGAGAAGGACTTGGGGGTGTTGGTCAATGAGAAAATGAACATGAGCCAGCTTCAGTGTGCACTCCTGGCCCAGAAAGCCAGCCGTATCCTGGGCTGCATCAAAAGGAGCGTGACCAGCAGGTCGAAGGAGGTGATCCTGCCCCT
>WYDI02026389.1:0-29725 GCA_009867235.2 Psittacus erithacus | reverse complement strand
GTGAATGCTCCATCCCTGGTGGTGCTCAAGGCCAGGTTGGACAGAGCCTTGGGTGGCATGGTTTAGTGTGAGGTGTCTCTGCCCATGGCAGGGGGTTTGGAACTAGATGATCTTAAGGTCCTTTCCAACCCTAACTATTCTATGATTCTATGTGTCCCTCTGTTTGCTCCATTTTTCTTTATTTAATTAATTCAGGAAGTCATTGGCATTAAGGTGTTTAATAGCTCATAAACAGACAGGGGCTACAAATATTCCCCCCTAATTGGTGTATGGCTGAGGGCAGTGAAGAAACCTGCAATTGAGTTGGGTGAGATTTTGAGGGAGGCAGGTGATCAGGGGGCTGGAGCGCCTCTCGTATGAAGACAGGCTGAGAGAGCTGGGCTTGTTCAGCCTGGAGAAGAGAAGGCTTGAGAGAGACCCTAGAGCAACTTCCAGTGCCTAAAGGGGGCTACAGAAAAGCTGGAGAGGGGCTTTTAGCAAGGGCATGTAGTGACAGGACAATGGGGAATGGCTTCTGGATGAAAGAGGGGAGATTTAGATTAGATGTTAGGAAGAAGTTCTTCACTGTGAGGGTGGTGAGACACTGTCACAGGCTGCCCAGAGAAGCTGTGGCTGTTCCATCCCTGGCAGTGTTCAAGGCCAGGTTGGACAGTGCTTGGAGCAACCTGGTCTAGTGGAAGGTGTCCCTGTCCGTGGCAGCATGAGCTTTAAGGTCCCTTCCAACCCAAACCATTCTCTGATTCTATGACACTACACTGCTTGTTCCCCTTCCTTTCCTTCTGCTCCTCTTGCCTTAGCATGCAGAGGCTGACTTCTTCTTTCCCATTCCTCCTGGACCTGGGAGACATGCAGTTCTGGGTGCCCACCTTGCTGCAGGGCAGAAGGTTGCTTTGCAGGCAAGATGTAAGGCTGTTGCTGGACCCATAGGAGTGTGCGTTTTTCAAAGAGTTGGGAAGGCATAAAGAAGAAGGTTACTTGGATTGAGAAATAAGGACATTTCAGTATTTCTTTGTAGTTTTCTGAATGATATTGTTATCACTGATTAAAAATAAACGAGGGCTAATTCCACACGAAAGCCAGACTGCTGCTTTTGCAGAAGGTGCAAAGACTTGTGGCATCAGTCATCCCTGTGATGCTAACATGAGGTGACAGAGAATAAAGTTCAGGCTTCTGGCTACAGCCTACATTGAGCATAATGACTAAAGCCTGTTTTCTTCCTGGGAAGGTCTTTAAAATGGCAGCAGCTAGAAGAAAATGTTGGCAAACATGTCACTATAAATCAAACCTATCCATCCCCTGTATGGAAAAGTATCTTCAAAGGTATGGAATAGCTTCCATATGGAACAGCTGAGTAAGATGGGGATCATTCAGCTTGGAAAAGAGATGACTAAGGGCACATACTGTAGAGGTCTACTCCTGTATCTAAGTATCTAATGGCATGAGGGATATTCAGCAATTTTGAAGGGTTTGGCAACATGTTGGTGATACTTTGCCTCAGATTTGGCTTGTTTCATTCTGCTGCTGTGTTCCTGGCCCTCTGCCTGAGATTCGGCTTATTTGTCCTTTCTACCATTCATTCTCACTGTTTTCTTTCTTTTGTTCTATTTTAATTCATTGTTCTTACCAGTTTTTAATCCCATCCCCCTGCACAGGGTGATAAAAGTAATTAGTGTTTTTGCATCTCTGGGGAAGTTTTATCTGAGTGAGGAAAGAGGAAATCCCCTGAAGTGATTTTACAAAGTTCCTGGACTGCTACGCCAAACCTGTTTCTTGCCCAGCTAATGCAGGGTCACTTGGAACTGGAACATGCCCAGCAATGTTGCTTAAAACCACACCAGATGTGCTGTGCTCTTTACTCTTTCAGTTGTCTGTGCTTTCTAAACCACAAACCGCTCCGGCCCTTATGGAGCCACTGGAGTTGTAGTGTGTGGCTTCAATCAGAGTTGTCTTAATCTTTTGGTTTGGGGATTTTCTGTGTTGGATTTGTAGGCAAGGGTGTCTGAGGGCTGCTTCTGTGAAGCTTCATCTTCTCTGGCGGAAAACTGATGATACCCTGTAAGGCTGCTCAGACTAGCAGGTTTGGTGGTGCAGGAGGAGGATGTGCAGAGTCATGCCTGTCCAAGCACTAGACAGTGTCAGCACATCATTTTTCCTGCAGCCTGGTGTGCCCAGTCCTCAGGTCGGCGTGACAGCAGGGGAAAGGGGGTTGTGGGGAAGCTAAGGCAGCCTCGAGCTGTCCCAGTGTAGTAATTCAGTTACCAAGGTGGAAGACCTTCAGCGAGAGCTCTGCTACCTGGTGGGGTGACTCTTTGCACCTAGGATTTGCTGGGGAGGGTGAGGGAGAAGTCAAGGGTCAGAGCAGCACCTGCATGGAGGCTCTGCAGTGCCCTGGGGACCCTGAGCAGCTTCCAAGTGCTGCAGTCCCTTTGAAGCCGGTCAGGCTTGCACTGGGAACTGGTGTAGTTTCAGTCATGGGGACCGGTGATGAGAACCGGTGATTAAGAAGCCCTCATCTGCTCACCATCTATTTCCTTTAATGAATAGTTTTCAGCTAGAATTGTAGATGAAGCCTTATGGGTTTAATAGGTATTTTCAGCTGTATTAAGTGTTTGAAGCATTATTTTAGAACTCAGGCATTTCAGTTCAAAACTTTGCGTATGTGTCTTTCTCTCCTTTTCTTTTTTTCCTTTTTTTAATGGCTTAGAAAGTTTCTAACGATACTTTACCCTCCAGAATCAAATTTTGTTTATTTTGCATATAGCAATAATATTTTAACAATAATAATTTAGCAATATAATTATATAACAATAATATTTAGTAATAATAATTTTAACACTTTTCTCTAACTTTATGACTAAATGGGCAGGATTTTTTACTGCATCATAAGAAACACTGATTCTGTGTCCAAATTTAAATTAAAAGTTGTAATTAATCTGCATAATAACAGCTACATTTTTTTTCTTTGTACAGTCTCATGCTTGCTTCCAAATTTTCTGTATGTTTTCAATGTTCTGTGTTCATTAAATTTGCAAAATACGAACAGCAGGTAAATCTATTGGCAAGACATAGAACCATAGAATGGTTTGGGTTGGGAGGGGCCTTAAAGATTATTAAGTTCCAACTCCCCTGCCATGGGCAGGGACACCTTCCACTAGACCAGGTTGCTCAAAGCCCCATCCAACCTGGCCCTGGTATATATTTAATTATGCAGGCAACAGCTTCAGTTATTTCCAGTGTCATTGGTTTGTTGTCTTCATTTTACCTTTGATTATTCTATATGTTTTTGCACACCTGTAGGTTGCATTTCTACTGAACATATTTTTGTGTTGTCAGGCTATGGGATTAAAGTTTGGAAGGAGGAATTCGACGTCGCTGCTGCAGTTAGCTGTGCTGGAGGTAATTGGCCTGGCGTTTGCACTGGGAAGCTCTGCTTCTTGCCAGGGTTCATTTCTTGGTCACCAGCATTTCCCTGTGTGGTGTGTTGTGAGAGCATTCACAAGCAGCAAGCAGTACTGCCTTCCTAAGGCATTCCAGTCTTAGCAGCCGACTGTTTTTATGGCATATTCTGTGCAAGCATCCCAATTTACCCAAAGAGAGCTTACCAGAGGAAGGATCCATAGTTTGAAGGGAGAACGGTTTAAAACGAGGTTATGGTGACAAATTCAGCATGTGTGTCCCTGTGCAGGGAGTCGGCAATGACGGCATCTACTAGCTCTTGCTGAATTATTGTGCTAGCAGAGGGAAGGGCATCTCAGTCAGGCAGGGCTGTGCTGAACTCTGCCCCTGTTTCCAAGGGGAAGATGTGAGCAGCGCCAGCTGTTCTGCATATTCATCCTGTCTTCTCAGAGCAGTATTGGTGCTGCTTTCCTGTCAGGGATGAGGCTGGGATTTAGATACTCTGCTCTTATCTTTCAAGAGCCTTTATTGAGTTGTTAAACATACTTTCTCTAGTTTCCCCATTTGTAAATGAAAATGTATTTGTGTCCATTCTAAGAGCGCCAGGCGCAATAACAAGTTTGTGTTTGCATTGTACTCTACCCTCCCTATGTAAGATGCTTTTTAAGACATTTGGGGGGGGGGGCACAATTCCACTGAAGGTAGCAGAGCAGCTTCATCTTTAGACAGTGGGGTGTATTTTGCCGCAACTCTGAAGAGGTTGTATCTTACTAATAAATTATCCCTATAGCATATTTTGCTATGAGTTAGAGTGTATCCTACCTGCAAGGCCTGCATGAAGGAGTCTGGCCACCTTGTACAGGCAAGAAACCATGAAGTATTACAAGTGCAAATTCTAGAACAGAGAGCTTACAACAAGTAGCATATGCCATTAACAGTATATATTGTTTAGTAACCAAGGGAGATTTTTAGAGAGGTCTTCAGTACATTTGTACATTCAGTACAAATGATGAGCAGTTATAATGAAGTACTATCCTGGTTAGGACAACAGTCTTGAAAATCTGTGCCTTGGGTTGGGGTCTGATGAAACCTCTCACAGAACCACCCATGTTCTGTAATTAAATGTGAGTAACACCGCATTGGTTCATTAGCATTGGTTATTTCAGCAGATTGATGAGCTGACACTGTGGGAACCAAGCCCAGGAAAAGTGCAGCTATCGTGCTGAATTTGAGTTTCGTAGCTTTTTACTTCTTTTTCCTTTGCTGCAGCTCCTGCATAAATCAGAGGATGTCAATATATTCCGAGCTGTTGCAGCCCTAGCAAGATCAGCATTGATTGCAAAAACATGAACAGAAATTTCTTTGTCCCTAAGCAGTAACAGAGGCTGAGGCTGCTTTTGACAGGGAGGATCACAGCCAGAAGCATCTTGAACTCTCCTGATTTTAGCGTCAAAAGAAATTAACCGGGAGCAGCTCTGCTGGAGGTTATTGTTGTTCACTTTGGGACCGAATAGAAAACTTTTGTATCTGTTACTTAAATACTGCGGCCAGTCATTAACATCAGCAGGCCTTTTTTCTTTACAGGTTACTTCATTATCTTACTGCATATTTGTGCTTCTGCAGTGAAAAGTGCTTTGTGACAATAAGGTTGTCTAAGAAAAAAGAAATAGTGTGTGTACAAGGATTTCCTTCTTTTACAAATGGGAAAAGCTCTGTAGGGAAAAGGTGTCGCTCCTCTCTCTGTGATTGCTGCATTTGCCTTTTAAGGAAACGTGATTTACAGCTAAATGTTTTGGAAGATGGGCAAAGGACCAAGGCGAGTTCTAACGGTGCCAAGGAGAAGCGGGAAATGAGGGAGAGGATAAGGAAATATCTCTCTGCTTTTAAACAGAAAAGGAAAACAATTTGGAAATGTGGGAGGGGGTGTGGAGGGAAGATGAAAGCACCCACGTCATTGCAAAGCAAGGGCTCTAGAGTAAAACGAGAAAAAAGATTATGTGGTGAAACCTCGTGTTCTGATATCTTCAGAAGCTTGATATCCACAAAAACAGCTACGTGCTGCTATGCTGCCTTTGCTTCTGGCCTTTCCCTGTGTTTTTCTTCCTCTCAGGCTGGGTGCCCTAGAAGGGGGTCAGCTCTGCCCACCTGATGTCTCTCAGTGTTAGCAGTGGGGACAAAGAATGGTCACACTTCTGCCTTCCTTTCCCAGCAGGCAGCTCTCCTACACCCCTCAAAGTGTGAGGGCAGAGTGGGGCTTCCAGTTTGGGGTATCAAGGGGCAGGCATTGCCTGTGGGCCCTAGAAGTGGGTTGGCAAAGACTTCTACATCCCACTCTGCAGCATTCTCTCGCTATAGGGTGAAATCCTGCTCAAAATCTCGTCCATCCCTTGCCTGTAGTGACCTTTCTGGGATGACCACTGAGAGAAGAGGCGGATGGGCCCATCTGCAGAACCCAGTGTGATGTTGAGCAGAGCTGGTATGCACAGGTGTGAGACACCAACCTACCCTCCTTCCTCCACATCAAAAATACACCCTTCTGCTGCGGGTCAAGCCTTAAGCTGGGGCTTTGGGAAGCAAGAGGCACCAGCTGTCTTAACCCGTCCTTTCTTGTTTGTCACTGGTTGCAGAAACAGGTATGGTTTCCCCACTTGGCTCAGAGGGGTACTTCTTGGCATAATCTGACTTTGGCCCTAGTGTTTCTGTGTCATGGCTTGACTTACCCTTCTCTCCAGGGAGATACAACTTTCAGTTCACAATGAATGAGTCTGTGGTTTGAGGCCAAGATTCCATCTGCCCCTCTGTTTCTTGTAATGCAAACAGCAGCTGCGTGGAGAAGAATATAAGCGTGGGGTGCACATTTCGCCCTGCCTCCCCAGAATCACTCTCCCAGCCTGCAGCAGTTTGTGGTCCCTGGGTATCTTTTGTACTTGGTGTCTCTTTGGTGTTTTGAACACCAAGAACCTGTCTTTTAGTCCCTTATTTTCTCATGTGAGGTCCTTCCTATTTTATTCAGAGATACCTTTTTTGCTTTAGAGTCTTTGGTGAGGAACCTCACTGAATACCTTGAGACAACCTGATCTGTTGTTGTCCATATCTGTTATGAAACCTCATTAGAAATTGGTGTCCTTTCTAGTCCTCTGGCATTGAAACACTTTATATAAGAGATTATAAATGACAGTTTGTAGTCATTTCACCTATGATATATGATGCACCCACTATGTATTACTGTTACTTGCTATATATGGCTCTTCTCTTTGCCAATTTTTTCTATAATCTCATTTACTGGTACTTCAATTTGAGACCAATGCCATAAATGCTCCATAAAGGAGAGTTCCTGCAGGGAACTGTCCTTTTACCCAGTTTGCTTCCTCACCAGTAATGCTTCCCAGTGGCCTACCTAAGAGTCTAGAGAGTTGTTCACACAATATTAAGCTGCTCATTCTCTGAAATGGGTGAAGCACAGAAATCAGCTTTTCTAAAATACGGCTTTGGTTTCCAAAAGTAGGTTTTAGTTGACAAAAATGTAATTTAAGCCCATGTTTATTTTTAAAGGAGAAACACAGTTAACAGCTGATATTCTGGTCAATTTGTAGTTGCACTATACAGAACAGAAGAACTGAGATTGACCGCTCTTTGGATGATGTTAGGCGCTTAGAGCCCTTGTTGCAACCATGAAAATATAACAATTATAGATTGTTAAAAACAATTTAGATGGCATTAAAATTGAGTTGAAATGCCATCTGCTTAACTTATGTGCCATTTCCCATGTAATTTCATCGTAAAGAAACCAAACGCAATTATCAAGCTATAGTATTTTCAAAGAGAACAAGGTCTGTAGCACAAGGTAGTATCTTCTAGTAGCCTAACTGACCATTCTTGGTTACAGCTTAGACCATCAGAACTACAGCGCCATCACACTGATTCCTTTCTTCCTTTTCATTCTCTTCAGTACTATTGTAGCTGGGCTGTTGTTCTGGAGGAAAAACAAAAAAAAAGTACTCTTTAAAAAATGTCTCTGCTTTGCTCCCAATTTGCTTTAAAATGTTGCGTGTCATGCAGATCATATGGTAAAATCCATTCACATGGACACAGGCAGGAACAGGAGCTATAGCAGGTAAACCATCACATGGATGGCAGCACAGTAAGTCCTCGTGCAGAGCAAGCACTGCTGAGCTCGCAGGAGGCACCGTGGCCGAATTGGCTCACGATGTGTGGGGCTGGCTGGACTCCGACCACGGGCTCCAGAGCTGGGCACAGGCAGGCTGTCAAGTTGTTTAGATATGCATCTGGCTTGCTTTTTTCTAGTAGCTGCTAGTTACTGAAGTTGATTCCTAAGAATGAAATTATTTCTTCAAGAAGGGAGGGTTGCTTAGGTTCTTGCAAGGCTTGTATTCCTGAGCTCTGAGCAGGACTGAACACTGTTTTATCAGGACAGTTTCTAATCTCTGAAATAGTGTTTGAGTTTTCAGTTACAAAATCTGGAAAAGTCGATACTTGAGTACTTGATTTTGATATACAACATAAGAGAATTCTTTATTTATTTCTTGACAGAGTATCTTGTAGAAAACTCTATCCCTCCCAGATTGGAATTCTATTCAAATACTTCAATTAATTATTTCTCATAGTGACTTCTGGCAGTTGCCAAGCGTAAAGAGTTAAATCTTCTCTTCTAAGCTCTGTCAGAAAGATACCATTTTAGAGCCACCAGCCCTGACTGGGCCTGACTGCTAATTAGGAGAGCAGAGGACCGTTCTGAGTATCACCCCTTAGGCTCCCTGAGCAGACTCAAGAAATATCACAGGTTTGTCAGCACAGCCTGTGGCCAAGGTGGAGGATTGACATGCATCTTCAGATGTAAAATCTGTTCATTTCTTCTACAGAAGCCACTGTTACAGAACTGAAGTCTTTCTTTTCCTCTGTCACCCATGAAAAGATTGTTACACTGGAAAAAGGCATCAATTTTGCATAAAAGTATCCAAACTGAAATGTATTTCCATAGCCAGGTGCTGTGTGGAGGATGAAGGTTTGGAGAGAGTATTCCAGGTCTTTTTTCTGGAGTGCAGAACTTGCCATTGAAAACACTCTCTGACTTCATCACTGCTTCACAGCTCTGTCATCCACTGCAACGTGTAGGTCTGGGAAGGCAGCTGGTGCCTGCTGCAGACTCAGTATCCATCACCCTTTGCTCCGCAGATCATAGAACCATAGAATGGTTTGGGTTGCAAGGCACATTAGAGATCATCAGGTTCCAGCCCCCTGCCATGGGCAGGGACACCTTCCACTAGACCAGGTTGCTCCAAGCCCCGTCCAACCTGGCCTTGAACACTGCCAGGGATGGGGCAGCCACAGCTCCTCTGGGCAGCCTGTGACAGTGCCTCGCCTTACTCATACTGAAGAACTTCTTCCTAATACCTAACCTAATTTAATGATGCCATAGGGTGCAGAGGTCAGAAGCAGAAAAGCTGCCTGATGACTGGCAGCACAATTTCTCTGCCCAGAAATATTTGATTAGGCATATACACTTCAGCAAGTTAAAGTGACTTAAATCATTCAAATGCCTGTAGGTTCTACCTTACTTGTTTTGTTATTGGCTCATAAGGAGAGAGCATTGGTATGTTAAACGTATCCCAAGCCAATACAGAGAAAAAAAAAATCCATTCACTGCAGCCTGAATGACTTTGATTTATGAATCTGTGATTCATCCTGACAGCTACTGAAAAATTCTTGTAAAACTGCATTAATCTTGGCCAGAAAAAGAAAAGAAATGCGTTAGGTAACAACAGTGCCACACAATACAGTTACTATTATGGGTGCGCTTAATGAAAGGCATCATTAGTGTTTAACTCACCAGAGAAGCAACAGTGGGTGTTGCCACATACTTTCTCATTTCTTAAGTCTGTTAAACGAATGTGTACCTGCGCGTAGAAACACATCTCTAACATTGATGTCTCATTACCTTATTTGCCTTCTTTAATGTGTGTAGTTCTCATGTTTCATATAGTTTCAAGCATTCAGAGCTTCTGTGTCATGAGGTACTGAAACTGAGTAATACAAACATTTTGTTGTATAAAAGAGGAAAGAGAAATAAATTACTTTCATTATTAAATTACTTTCATTATTATTATTTTATTCCCAATACGGAGCATATTTGAGATCAAAAACTTAGCTTAATAACTTGATTGATCAAATAGCATTCGCTATAGTGCCTTGGAGAAATTATCATAAACTCAATAAAAAGGAAGAAAAAAAATCCAAACTTGATTATTGTTTGCTGCAGATTTGGTTATTTTTTTTTTTCCAAGAATGCTTCATTACAAATAGCAATGTTTTCCAAGAAAATAACTAGATAGTCTGAAATTTGAATATATTAAGGGTTTGAATAAATAAAAGCAGCTGCTTTCCACTTGCAATAGCTACTTTGCAGCTCTGAGTGCAATTTCGCTTAGCATGTATCCATGGCAGTTTATCTTGTGTTTTTTTAAACTATCTTAGAGGCCCTAGGCCCAAGGTGACAGTAGGCCGGCCTAGCAGAGAGATGTGAAGAGAAGAGAGCAGAAGACGGAGTTGTATGGCTGCGCTCCTGTTCAAAATCAGTTATATTTCCACCATGACGCAAAGCCAGAAAGCTGAGCTGTAGCTTAATCAGAAAGGGCAGGTGATGAAAAGAAGGAATGAGGTTAAATTCATCCAGGAGATCACATTTTTTTTTTCTCCCTCTTTTTCATTAGTTTTCCATTAAAGAAAGATAGGACATTACTGTGGGTGCTTGTTTTGTTATTACAAAAATATTAATTTCATAAACAATGGAATGTGTTTCTGTATTTGCAATGTGTCATACATATCTGGCCTGTGCCCTTTATTTACAGCTCTCCAAAAGCACACTAAGCTATACTGAGTTGAATTAAACATAATTAAACATACTGTTAAGATTTTTAAAGACCTTTAAGAGTCAAGGTAATTGGACAGTTAAAATACTTTACCTATATTTTCAACTGAAAATGTTTCTTTCTGTATCTCTCATTTTCATAGGCTTTAAGGTAATATCATTCATACACATACCTGAAATTGTACATCCCACATTGCACTGATGATGTTAGAGGTCACTGGACAAGTGAATAGGTCAAAATTGTGGCTTTTGGGAGGAGTTGATGAAATTAATGCCAGTGTTTTGAGCTGTGAGATTTTTCACTAAAGGTTCTCTTTTGCTGTGTGTGAGGTGGTTGCTTTGGTTTTTTTGTAGTGTGATGTTATAGTCTTTATTTTCTTAAAAGAAAGTGAAGAGAACAAAGGCAGGCATGTGCACAGCTAAGCACTGCTCCAGAGAATTTGTCTTATTGACTGCAGGAAAATTGCTGGCATGGCACCAGTGCCCTACTCAGTCACTTTGAGACATGGCAAATTGTCCCTAGGCTGTTAGGGTAATGCTTGCATTAGCCTTTTGTAATAAGCAGGTGCCAAAAGAGTTGCAAAGGTAAATTTCTCTTGGCTGCTGAAGGTGGACTCTTACTAGACAAATAAAGGGAAATAGCTGAAAATTATTAATGCTTTATAGAGAAGTATGAGCAGAAAGTTTAAGTTTCCTGTCAGGAATATCTAAAACTCTTAACGCAGCCAAACTATTGATTTCCTCCTATTCGCTGACCGGCCTATTCATAATCAGGCAAGCGTTAAGATGGAAAGTCTCACGAGAGGAAGAGTGGTGGTGGTTGCACTTTTATTTCAAGACTGGAGAGAGGGGGCTTCAGTTCCCAACTTTGCAGCAGATTTGGTGTGCGAGTAGCAACAGTCTGCCACAGCTATTTCAGTACCTCAAATTGATCCAGGCACCCAGCAGAATTTGATAAAGTTTCCACCACAGTTAGCATTTTCCACTGAACACCACCCACCTGTCTGCTTTAGTGTATCTGAAAGCCTGCTAGACACCTCCTGGTCTTTAGCATCTAGATCCCTTTGAAAATCTGGCTCATGCCTCCCAGGGTTTTTTCAATGGTGAAATGTCTGAGGTGGAGCATGAGGACCAGGTCATCGTGCTGCCCCAGTGAAGCTCGGCTTGCTTATCAGCTTGGAGGGGGATGCTGCTGGAAATAGAAGTCACCCTCTCACATCTCTATTCACAGCCAAGCAATCCCTTCCCACCTCCATGAATGTTCCAAGGTGGGCAGCACTTTGTCCTGCCACAGACAAAATACAGGTAGTTGTGGAGTTAGCAATGTGCTGGCTCATTTCCTTGGATTTCAGCTGAAATTCTGAAACCCCACCACAGCATTGTCTCTGACTTCAGGCAGCCCCAGTTTCTTCGTTTCTTTCTAAATGCCAGTTTGTGATCATTTCGCACGCTGTTGCTTCTAGCGCATTTCTACAGAAAATACATCCTATTTGTCCTTAGCCGCTTAATACAATTCAGGAATTGACTACTGCAAAACAGAGCTTAGGTGTAAAAATTGTCTACATGCTTGCCTCGAGAAGTGGGAAGAATATCCCTAATAGTAAGCCATAAAGTGATGGTTTAAAGGCAGAAAGGGCATTTAACAAGCTGCCCAATCCCAGATAATTTCAGACTATATTTGTCACGTACATGGGGGGTGGTGGGGTGGTGGGGATATGAAATTATGAAAGGAAAATAGTTTCTGCAGTGTGTGATGCAAGTAAAATGAAACAGTGCTATATCGAAAAGAAAGCTGGTGCAGGGTAAGGGCTTGATAGATTGGTGAAGGGCTCATTTCACATGGTCATGGCTTCAGAAAGATTGATGGGACTGTAGGAAGTCCAAACTCCATCCCACCAGTGGACACCCCTTTGCTGCCTCAGCTGTGCTGACTTGTGTCCTTGTAGGTCCATGCTGCAAACTGTGCCGGGGGTGATCTGTGCTGCAGTAGCATGTTTTGTGGAATAAAAGTGCTCTGGACTTCAAACTTGCATCAGTTGGCAAGTCTAGCTCCAGCAAGGGCTCCAAAGCATCTGCATGGGCACAGGCTGTGAGGAGCATCTGGTGGCACAGAGCAGTGGGTGAGCTGAGAACATGTCAAGCTGCTCATGTCCCTGCAGTCATCTCCCATTGCCAGCCCTGGGCAAGGGCAGCAATGCTTTGGGATGTTCTAGTTGTGAAACCATGTGGAGATCTGTAATTGAAAGTATTTCTGATCTGAATGCGGAGGTGCTTCTCTGGCAGACTCGTGACCCTGCAAAATGGGCTATGATTAGTGTGCATGGAGTGCTGAATGGAAGGGTACTGGCTGCAGCATCTCTCCCTTTCTGCAGTGCTTACAGCAATATTGTCTAGGTAAGCCTCAGTAGTGCTGGAAATCTGTGTTTATGTCAACCCACAGAGCACATTTTATATATCTCACTGAGATTAGTTCATAGGAGCGCCCTATGTAGCTGATTCTAATTGAAACCTTCACCAGATCCATCTGACTTACCTCTTAGTGAGCAGGAGGGAAAAGCAGGAAAAAGGGAAGCTTTTTTGTTACTGTTTTGCCTTTTGGCAATCATTTGCTTTATTCAGGGTTTCTTTTTTCTCTCTTCTCTCTGATAGGCCTAGAAGATGTTGTAGCAATAATGATTCCTGAGCCCAAAGGAAAAGAGATAGTTAGCCTCCTGGAGAGGAACATTACTGTGATGATGTACATAACCATTGGGACGCGCAACTTGCAGAAGTACGTCAGCCGGACCTCTGTGGTGTTCGTCTCCATCTCCTTCATTGTGCTGATGATCATCTCGCTGGCATGGCTGGTCTTCTATTACATCCAGCGATTCCGCTACGCAAATGCCAGAGACAGAAATCAGGTGAGCAGTGCTGAGTGGCTGTTTGTGTTTTCAAAAAATCACCACAAGATCAGTTTACAGATAAAAGTTGAGGAAATTGTGAATGTGTGGTTAAAAAAAACAAACCAAAAAGCAAAGAAGTAAAAAGAATAGGGATGTAAAAATGCCTGTGTTTGGGAATAGCCAAGACTTCTGTCAATATAGATGTGATTCAGGGAAAAAGAAATGAATAAATATAGCATGTATATATTGTAGGTATTTTCTGTCATGCAGAACACACAAGAAATAGACAAAAATTTGATGTTTACTAGTGAAAAGATTGCCTTTATAGCTAAGTGACATAGAATGTATATAGCTAATGACTATTGGGATCAAAATGATGACTAAAATATAGTGAGATATGTACATATCTATGTGTGAAACAAGGGTTCACAATAGAAGAAGAAATTAGAAAGCAATAAAGTGTTTTCATTTTAATACTTCTTCAGAAAGGTCTTGGGCTTGAAAGGCAGTATGTCCCTGTTTTGACAATGATATGTAAGTGTTGTAGTGATAACCACCAATATTATTAAACCATTGGTTTTTGTTTTGGCATCTTGTCCAAACCCCTTGAAAAAGATACGAAACCTATAGAGCTGGAAAGAAGTCAACAGCAGTGGGAATGAGCCCTAGGTCCTGAGGCACTCTGCATTTATAAGGCAATGTGCATCTTTATGGTAGTTCAGCAATGAATAATAATAGCAATGATAATAATAAATTTAATCTTTTCTTGTCTGGATGCAACTATCTTGGCATCAGCAGACCTGTGAAGCTGAGGCTTCTACATTTCATTCTAATGGTGCAGTATAAAATGCTCTCGCTGTATGAAATCTGAGGAGACAACCGCTTTACTGCAGGGAAGAAATGCGCTGTAATTCTGAGATGTTTCTGGACCCTTAATAGATTACTGTCAGGGTAGGGAGACAGTGGCCTTGCTTGCTCTGCAGAAAAAGTAAACCTGAGAGTGTTAATAATCATCTTGTAAAGTATTGTGACACACTCTGCAATATATACTTAACGTATAGGGATGCTTCCCTCTCCCCTACTGAAACTCAGGCATCCTCTGAGACAGAGATCAACTGCTCTGTATTTACAAACAGAAGGAATGTATTTTCCTTTAAACATACAACATGAAATTTTGGATGGCAGGAATGAGACTGTCCCAGCTGGAATTTGAACATCTCTGGCAGCAGATTCACTGTGACTGTGATGGCTGTGATAATTTTTAGATGCTTTGGCTGCAAAAGCACGTGTGCCTGATTTATGTATGTGAGTACCGTAAGTGTGCTTTCAGTCGAGTAATTATACAGGCAGATTGGCAGTGTAAATAGACATACATAAACATGAAACCCAGCAAAATAAGTAACTCATTCAGGTAATGTGCTATAGTTTGGAACTGATAGGTTTATATGTTCAAGTAGCTTCCTTTTCAGTATTTTCTTTCCAAAGTGAGAATGAGATTAACATGTGCACAAGCAGTTGTCCTCTGCATAGGTTTTAATAACTGTTATTATACTAGTTCTGTTCTTCAGAAGGATTACAAAGCATACCTCCTAAGCAATTACTTGTTATTTTTTTGCCAAAGCTGTAATAATGATATGGGCCAAGCTAGAATTTCTCCATATATTTTCTCCATCCAGTTTTGCCTGACATCTCTTACCCCTTTATTAGCTCTTTTCATATGAAAAATGGTAGCAATACACAGACAAAGCTCGACCATTTGTGTTAATGAATTGCTATGGGTTTTTTTTCTCTTAGTCCTAGCTATGGAATTTAATAGTGTAGGTAGTTCAGAAGAGCTTATCTTCCTTTTGCCTTTTCCATGAGGGTTTCTCTGTTTCACTTTAAGTTCTGCTTGTTTGTTTGTTTTCTTTAACACACTTTCTTGTAGCACAAGGATGGGATTACAAAGTTCTATGTTAATATCTTGTATACTCAGATATGTACAAGACAAACTGTTGCTTTGCTGGAGCAGGATTCTTTTGTCGCTGTGCTCAAAAGTTATTGCCATTATAACTTGCATGTGTCTGTATGAAGGTGTTGTGCTTACTTGTGGGAAAAGCCTTCCATGTGTTGTAAGCATCTTCATTACTAGCCACCTTTAGGAAAGATGCTTCCTTCTATTTGTATTTGATGTACTTCAGGCTAAACCAAAGGCTGAAATGTTTGGATAAACAGAGCATCAGATGAAGGGGGAGCCAGCTTATTCAGAGGAAGTTTTGCTATCAGTTCCTACCCTGCAATGCGATAAAACCTAACTCAGCAGACTGACTGCCGTGTTCTGAAAGTGCAAAAAACTGTGCCTCATTTATCAGACTCCACTTAAAATTAAACAAGAAAAAAAAGCAGCTTAAATTCATTTTGGCATCCAAGTGATATAAAAGCCCTTGTTTTAAACAAGGGCTTGTGAGGGCCCATGTTTTCTGTGTCTGCCCATGTCTACCTCTTAGTTAACCTCCATCTTACATGCCCTTCCTATGTTTGGCTGATACTGGAGTTGCTTCCAGGAGTATTTCAGCCTCCTCTGGATTGGTAGTTTGAGCAGTGTTCTGAGGGAATGGGACAGTGTGGCTGACTGCAAAATATGAGTGACAGAAAAAGTTATCTCCTATAAGGAAAGCTGTTGCATTGTTGCATGAAGGCAAGATTTCTGAACATCTTTCTTGAGTCACTCCAAGTCTCCCGAAGTCATCTTCTACTTTGCCTCTTCCAAGCTAACGCATTGCAACTATGTCTTCCTTTGGTGGAAAACGTCATGTGTCCTTTTATCAAGCTTCATAACCACATTTGCCTTCTTATCCTTTTTTAAATGGTGATCCTCATTTCCAGGTCCACTTCCTTTCTTTCCCACAGCATAAGTTGCTGATCAAGCCATAAACTCAAAAGGAACTGATTTAATTATCCATCAGGAAAGCAATGAGTCCAGCAACTGAGAGCTAGAAAGACCAAAGAATCTGCTGGAATCATTTCCTGTGACTCCCCAGTGAGATGAAACCTGGACATACAGCATGTACATCTTCAGCCACTGCTCTTCCTCACTATGTCTGCAAAATCCAGGTTCATGTGCCAGAAGGAAGACACAGCTCACTCCGGTGCCTGATTTTGAGTTCAGGATGTCAAAGGATTCTCACTGAATGCCCTGGCCCATTCATTTCAGCTTGGCTGGGAAGTAATGCAGTGGAGGACAAAACTGTCTTCCATTGTAGGCTTGTGCACCTACAGCCAAGGTATCAGCTACAAATACGGTTAGATTTCTATTTTTTAAGAGTATCTCTACCACAGACCAGTACATGTGGAAGTAGAATATAGGCGGCAGTGTTCACAGGGATGAAAATCCAAGTTGTCTACTTTTTTCCCACCTAAGAAGATGTCCAGGACGTAGTTGGTTATACTGATAATATGCCCTTTTGATCTGAAGAGGCTAAATTTGTGTAAGAAAAGCACAGGCAATATGCTTCAATCTCCTGAAGATGAGAGGGTTTCTCTGTGGAAGGACTGTAATAATTGTTTGCATCAGGAGACACCAGGTTGCATCGCTAATTGGAAGCAGTTTGGAATTACATGACAAGCTAAGTCCTGGAGTTAATTCAGAAAAATGTCACTTGCTGTCTCAGCCCTGTAACAGCCAAGGCAGAGGCTTTAAGAAAAGAGCCATACAAACAACAAAGCAACCCTGTCAGTGTGTCAGATTTCGTATTTCATGAATGATAGCAGAGTAGTAGAGTTCTTTTTGTTGTCTGTGAAATGGGAGATAGGAAGATGGTGAAGGGATGATGTTTAAGTGCCAGATCTGTCGGCCATATTTATTCTGTCGTTTCTTCCTACTGGTTTCTTGTTAAGAAGTTTTCTGTAAAGTTGTTTTGAAACCAGGTGGGCTCTGTGAGTTTGGCAGGATAGTGAAAGCCGAAGCAGGCAGTGATTGCGCCAGGGCTGAGGAGAGTTCTGTGTGTCCTGGGTTAATTTCCAGTGAAGGGTCTACTTTAGTATGTAACTGGCAGCATGTGGAGGGTCAAGTAATTATCTGAGAAGGAAGACTGCTGGCTGTGGCTTTGAATGACAGGTTTCTGTCACTGAATAGAGACGTATCTTGGAAGCAGTCTGGGGAAGATGAGAAGATGCTTCCCGTGATGGAGTCCGTAAACTTTATCTGTGGTACAGGACGTGTCTGATGCCTCATCCTGATTTGTTCTGTGCAAGACACAAGACAATCTTCTCTCTGCAAAGATGGTAGCTTAATAAGGCCGTTAAGAGAGAAGCAGTTACCATAATTTCTATTCCATAGCATCTCTGGCCATTTACTTCTTCAGGAAGAGACCAGTGATGCTTTCCATGCTACTGTCCTTTCTTTTCAACCATCTCCAAAAGGCCACTGCATCTGATATGCTTAACTCCTTCCGGTCCAGCACTGAATGTTGCTGCCTTGTTAATGAGGTTGACTAAGCCTTACTTCAAACCCTTAAATTATTGTGACACCTCTTATCTTTCAGGCAAAATCATTGGTTAGTGATAGCATGCCTTTCATTCAAATGGAAGAATCCTTTGAAAGTATGACTTTACTCCAAGGTATTACTGTTCTTTAAAAAACTAAATTATTCTCATTTACATCTAAGTCATGAACTTGTCTATGTACGATAGATAAGAAAAAGCAAACATGAATACAACCAGATCAAAAATGTACATGAGTCTTTAATCTTGTCCTTTTCCCTTGAAGAATGTGTAAAAAAAAGAACTGAGACATTTCATTAGTTTAAGTAATAATAATGATAAAAAGGAATCACGAGCAATTCCTGAAGCAGGACATAATGGCTCTTGTCTTGCTGCATGTTATCAGTCTCTCTTTGATTTATATTAAAGAAACAAATAGCCGGCAAGAAATATTTCCAAGTCTTGTCTGATCCCTCTATTTAAGGGAGACTGAGAGAAAAATGTATCACATAAAAAGATGTTGTATAACTACAAGATATACCCTCACATGTAATAATTATTTATGCTGGAAAGCTTATGTATAAATCTCGTATGACAGCCAAGATCATTTTCACCTCTTTAGCCAGATCTGAAATTGCTTTCTGCTTTCAATATTGCATGCATTTTGTCAGTCTTCCATGTCTTTCTGATCCAATAAGCTTACTCGCTAAATTTAATTCGATGATTCGAGAATTGAATCTGAAGAACAAAGTGGTAATTTGTTAATTGCATCTGTATGGTGATTAGCTCTCAATTTACAAACTACGTCCAGCTTCCTTCCATTTTTGGCTTCATGCTCTTAGGCTTCCCCTCCAGCTGGAAACCCTTGCTGCTGAGAGGCCCCTCTGAACTCCAGCACAGGCAGTATTCCCAGCCCAAAAAATTGAATGTCTCCTGAATTACCAAAGCTCCTAAGTCTCTCTGCCATCTAACAACACATGGCTGGAAACGTGGATAGGAGAGAGGAAGTGAAGAGAAGAATTCAGGTCATTTCTTGGTGACAAATTGGGATGGACTGTATCATGAACAGATATAAAACTGTCAAGAAGACATTGGAGTAAGTGTTGCTTCATGAAACTGTACAAGAAAGGCATGAAAAACCTGGAGAGAGACCAGAAGATGGTCTCAGGACAGGAGCACATGATGTCAGAGGAGAGGCAGAGGTAGCTCAGCTTGCTAAGCCAGGAGAGGAGCAGAGGAGGAGGAGGAAGGGTTCTGCTTGCAGCCTTCAGCTGTATAATGGGTGGTTGGAGAGGAGGCATTCAGACTTTTCTTGGAGGTGCACATAGAATGAGCAAGGGTAATGGTCGCAAATTACAACAAGGGAAATTCCATTTTGTATGTTAAAAAAACTCAAACTGTGAGAGTGGTTAAGCGCTGGAACAAATTATCCACAGAAGTTGTGAAATCTCCCTTTCTGGACATAGTCAAAAGTTGACTGAACACAGCTCTGACTTTGAAGTCAGCCCAGCCTTGAGCAGGCAGTGGGAGTGCATGACCTCTCAAAGACCTTTCCAGCCTGTGAGACTGTCTTCAGATTACCTCACTGTTGGGTTAGCACAAGTGAGCAGCCAAGTCCTTGGAGCACTGATGCATGCACAAGCTCAACTACACAGGGTGTAGAGGTAGCTCTGCTTAGCCGTGATTGTATGAGCTGCCCCACAGTGTTCTTAGTCTCTTGGAAGAAGCACGCATCTCCATCCTCAGCGTTTGAGAGCAGGGTGTTTTTGCGTCCAGCTGTGGTTACATGCTTTAATCCTGAGTGGATGTACCCTGCCAGCACAGTAACAGTATTTTGAAAATATGGGGGAGCAATCAGAAATACCACATGGTAAGCAATTCATGGTCTGCTGGAGGGAAAGATAGAAAGGCAAAGAACAAGCAAATGGTGATGTATGGATATGGTGTTACTGCAGGGCTGTGTAGTGCTTTACCTGTAAGAAAAAGCAAATGCTGTTGCCTCATTTTTATGGCATGGAAGCCATAAAGCTCCTATAAAGTAGGCAACTGTATTGCAGAAGGAGAGAACAGCAGAGAAGATTGTTCGCGGGGTTTGTGGTTAACAACAGCTCACTGAAACAACTGGAACAACTTACAAATAAAGACCTTCTGAGTCTTAAGTCCAGTGTTCACTCTATTTACAACCCCAGGCATTCATTCAATAATGTATTTTTTACAAGTGTCATTAGAATAAGAGAGAGAAGTGGGGTACACAAATAATGGACTCCTTACATACATTGCTATTCACTGGGAGAGTGAGTAGCATCATGATGGGCTCACATGCAGTCTCCACTGGAACTCCATTAAGACTGGCTTTGCTTCATCGACTGCTGGTTATCAGCAAGCCTGAAATACCTACTGTGCCCTTGCTGTGAATAACAGTATGACTGACCTCATCTGTTTGTATTTACACAACACTGTCCTGTTTCATGAACAGTCAATTCAGATTATTAAGAAGCCTAGGGAGAAAAGGTGATTGTTTTTGCATGAAGAGATACTCTTTGCTAAAGAGCAAATTTTGTATTACAGCGCCGGCTTGGAGATGCTGCAAAGAAAGCAATCAGCAAGCTGCAAGTTAGAACAATCAGGAAAGGTGATAAGGTAATTTTTCAAATTGCTCATTACCAAATGAAACTGTGCTGAGGGTTCCTTCAGACCAGTGGGGCAATGAGAAAGAACAGACATAACAATATGTGGCCTTCAGGCAGGGCAAGGGGAGGGGTGGGGATGGAATACTGGTAAGCAGTATACTAATGGAATGGAGCAGAGGGAGAAGGGGATTCTGTAAAGATGCAGGAAATCCTGAAAGTTAAAACACTCTAACTAAATCTGCATGCTTTGTAGGGCATGTTTCCAACTGGAAACATGTTGGAAAATCTGACTTGCTTTTTTTGAAATGCGTTAGTGGATTTACAGCAGTTTTACTGTGTCACAGAGGCTCCTGAATGAAGAAAATAGCTGATAAATTAAAAAAAAAATGAAAACTATGAATGTTCTCTTTTGTAGGAAACTGAGCCAGACTTTGATAACTGTGCTGTTTGTATTGAAGGCTACAAGCCCAATGATGTTGTCAGAATTTTACCTTGCAGGTAAGTTGAAGGTCCTCTTGATACTCTACCTACCTACAGACAGGCTCTGTTCTCACAGAGTCACACTGAGAGCTTGGGGAGGGATGGGCTTGTTTGTCATTCTGATTTATTCAGAATCTGTTTGTAAAGATATCTGAAATGCCTCTTTATTCAGCTTCAAGTGAAGTAGTATTAATGGTGATGAGAACCGAAGTTTAGCGTGATAATCAGAAATTTTGTCTGATCTTGACCTATTACAGAGTCTTCAGTAGGATTTTTAAGCTAAAAGTTTTGATTCCTCTATTTTCCTCCCTGGTTTTATGTCAGTCCAGAATAAGTGCGTTAGAAGAACTTGCCCTGACTTCCAAGTTGAAACCGGGGCACAGCAGCCAGGGATAGAGCAGGCTTCTGCTCCCCATGGAGCTGCTTCTTTTGCTGTCCTGGGCCAACCCCAGGTGCTGAGAGAGGGATGACCTCTATCAAAAAAATAAAAATAACCCAGCCATTAAAAGAGATGTGCTGAGTAAAGCAAAAAGGGAATGTGTCAAAGACCATGTTACCTATTGCTGCCATTAAAATACTCCCAGGCATGTGGGACATGGAGGTGACAAGAAGAGCTACTGGGCATGTTCTCTCTTCTTTTCTTCCCTTCATGTGAATGTGAGCTGTGCAGCACATAGAGTGACAGTGATGACACAGGGGCACAGCTTCTTGCCACCCATAACAGCTATATACTCTTTGTGCCACAGCAGTGTCATCTGTGAGGTATTAGCTAATGAAGATTTCTCTAAGGAAATCAATTTCTTAGGAAGCTTCCTAGGAACAATTATTCCTCTAGGAGAACAAGAGCAAGTGTTTGATTTTCCTAGAAATAGGAATCTCAAGTGCTATACATACAGAGCAGAAATTTTTTTTTTTTTGTTTAATATTTTCTTTCTTCTGCTGCATGTTCACTGGCTTTAGAAACCAAAATATTTGGGTTTTTTCCTGTTATGTTGTTCCCTAGCAGATACTTGGGTATTTCAAGCCCTCCATTTCTGTTCGTTCATGTGACTCATTAAATCTGTTTACTGCCATCACTAAATGGCAAACTGAAAGCAACAGATTAATCATAGATTTGACCTACTGTAAATCCCCCACAATGACAAATGCATGTGAACTCTTTTTTTTTTTTTTAATTCTCTCTACAAACAGACACAAATGCATCAGTTGATGAAGCAGAAATACAGAAAAATTAGAAATTACCAGAAAATGTGAACTCTGGTTTGACATTAAGCCTGTTTCAGAGAATCATAATGAAGCTTGAAAATTTTGCATGATAGAGACAGGCAGTTTTTGGAGGTAGTTATACAACAGCAAAAAGTACATCTAGGCTCTAGCTTTCCCTTGTGTCTCGCCTTCTAATTCAATGAGGCTGCAGTCAGACTTTGTCATCCACAGCGTTGAGTCAAACAGTGAATAGGAAACACATAGTTAACAGGTGATGTTCAGCTCTTGGCTGACTTAAAAGGTCGCCTAGAAAATGACTCATGCTAAAAGGGTAGCAGCAGCAGAACTGTCTGGTAAAATACTCACAGTCTGAGCCTCAGCAGTTTTGAATTATAAAAACTCAAAGATCTTTCTCAAGCAGCTATTTCACAAACCCTGGCTTTTCTGCTACACAAATTGTGAGGGCAATATTTTACACATTTGCATGGGTTTGGACTTCCAAGATAGGAAATTGTAGTCATGATTCCTTTTGCTGTTGTCAGTCTCATGTCCTCATCAAAAAAAAAAAGGGGGTTGGGGGGGAGAGAATTAATTTCTGACTCTGTTAAGTGAGTAGGAGAGTATTTAAGACCTACAAACTCTGTAGGTTTCTTCCTCCAGCATCCTTAATTAAACTGTGTGCTGTTTCTAGTATGGGAACTCATTAGACTGTTTAATAAGAAGCTGGCATTTCACCAAACCTTACAGAAGCCAGCACAGTATGACACCAGTGCTGGCTGACCTTAGTGTTTCTATACAGGGGATGCTCAAGATGTAGAACTTTTTGTCTGCAAAGCCAAATACTCCCCAAGAGCTGCACATGAAATGTGCTGCTTTGTACTGCAGGCACTACTTGGAAAACCTGCTAGCAGGCACACTCTGTAACAAAGCTCTGTATGTCTTGAGATCTCTTTTTAAGGCTGGTGGAGCCTGAATCTCATAAGAAATTGGTACCAAAAGCCCACCAGCCAGTATTGCAGTGGACGAGCTCTGAAGCCATATAGATAGATGGTTACTGTACTTATGCTGTTTCCCCAAATGTCCTCTCTTTTCCACTGGCAGAGAGATGGCGCTGGGATAGCCTGTTGTTATGTATTCCACTCTGGAGAGCTAGGAGGAGAATTCCAGTTAACTTGTGCTTCTTCCTCTCTGCCCTCTTTAGCCAGCTCTCACCACTGACTGTATCAATAAACTTCACTCTATAGAATGTATTAAATGAATAAGTACTGACACTTGATTTTTAAAAAAGTGTTGGCTTGCAGCTGTGTTTATGTTTAATGGTAGCAAGCATCACTGAAGTTATCTTTGAGGGCACTGACACAACATCAAATGTAACCAAGTTCATTGTTCCCAGAGTGATATCTGGTGTCATAGCCCTAGTTCCTTCTCCTTGTCCTCCATCTCTAGCTTCAAAACACCTCTGTCCTTTCTGCTCTGGCTTTGGAGAAGTTGCTAGTGCTGCTGCTCCAATTGTGTGCCTTTTACTGAACTTTTACTGAACTTCTACAGAGAGGCAAACCAGTTCTTTCAACCTCGTCTCTACTGAGTTCTTCATAAGCTCTTTTTTTTGTTGTTTCATTTCTGGCACCAATAAACACACTTTCTGATCCCACTCCAGCGTGTTCCCTTCCTCTGAACCTTCACTCCATGAACAACTGTGATTTCAGAGACTGCTTCAGTCCTCAGGCTCGTCTTCAGTCCTCCTGTGAAGATTATTTCATCACATTCTTCCCTTTGATTCCTTCCTTTCATTTACCCTCATCATTATTATCTTTTGTCCTTCCTTCCTCCTCAAAAATAAACAAATAATACTGTACATGAACCTCCAAAAGCTCAAACCTTCTTGCTGAATACTACAGAGTTGCTCACCAAAACCCTTCTCAATCCTCTACTTCAGCCCTGTCTCTAGTCCAGGCAACTGATGCTGTTACTCAGGGTCCTTAGGGATGTACCTCTCTTTCTGCTTTTGTCTCCTTTTCTCTTAGCTCACGCTTCTGAGAAAAACGACATGACTACTAGATTTGTTTGCATGCAGTTTGGAAAGGTAGGACTAGGAGTAGGATGTGGGAAGAGTTAAGTTTCCCTTAACTTGGGAAAAAAGCTCCTCAAAACTGTTGGCAATCTGAAAGCTTTGCAATAGTTTTAGAACAGTCGTATTATTAGTATAATTTTGCAATTAGCCTAAAATTGGGGTTTTTTTCCTTGTGTGATTAAAATTGCAGCTTTACAGAAAATTTAGGTACATTTCAAACAAAAGTAATGTCCAGTTCAGAAATACGAAGTGCTGTTGTGATAATAGTAAATGAAATGTTCTGGGACTTTGAGATTCTTTTCCTTTCTTTGTGCTCTGTGAGCTTTACTCAGGCACATGCACCCACAGCAGAATGCCAGAGGGATCCCAGGAGGCTGCCACTACCTCTAGAATGGCACGGGAACACTGCCCGTGTTGTGCTTGGGAGTTTTTTCCAACACACTCTGCAGTCTCCTGGGATGAAGACTCTGCAGTTCCCCTAATAATTTATTGTATGTAGTGCTTCACTACCCTGACTGTGGTGAAGCTTTTCTTGTTGTGTAACCTGGGTCTCACTTGCTGCGCTTTAAACACATCAATGCATCTCTTATCCCTAGGAGAGGTGAAGAACAATTGTTTCCTTTCTCTTTATGAAAGCCTTTGTTTTGTATGAGGATTGTTATGAGATCTTCTCTCCTCTCGCCTTCCTCTCAACTAATCAAGTACAGTTCTTTTAAGAAACTTTCCAGCCCATCCAAATGAACATAGTTTTGCAATGCCTGTGGTTGCACACATTTTTTTACTAGCTCTGACTCTGATTGTCAAAGCCATGTCCTGAGCCTGTACTTGAAATCTCTCTCTTAGTGTCTCCCTGTATGGGTCGTTACCTCTGAACTCATCCATGGTGCTTCTGCCCTCTCTTTTCTCTTAAAACCCTTTTCTTTTAAAACAGTTTTTCTTTTAAAACAGTCAGAACTGCAGAGGGAGAAGGATTTTTCTTGCTATTGATCTTCTTACATCATTGTCTTACCGTGTGACAGTGAAATATTGCAGTTGCTCTGATCTTACTTTGGGCTGACCCTTGTTTTGCCTTAATTTGGATGATAAATTTATCAGGCTTATTTGTCAGAATAAAATAAGCTTTTAGATCCAAATATGCAAAGCCTGCCACTTCACTTCTCTGCACAAATGTTTACATATTCAGAAACAGTTATTATGAGTGCTCTAATCATATAATGTGGTACAAAAATTAAAACATTCAAAGCTCTATCTGATTTTTATAACATTCCATTTCCCCATAAATTTCTGTCAAATAATCAAGTTCTGTCTGTTGTACATGTTAAATCTGAAATTAATAGAGCCATACTACAGTGTGCTAATTTAGTATTGAGAGGTGCAAAGTGACATGATCTGTCATGTATTTAAATGGTAGGATTTATTTTAGATTATTGTTTTTTGAAGCCAGCTTCAAGAGCACTAGCTGCAGTTTTTCAAGTCTTTAAGGCTTGTTCCAAGCTTTTGGTGATTAACAGACATTATGAAGTGCTGTAATATGAACCACAGCTTGACTGAGGCTTACAAAGCTTGAACTGGAAAACAAAAGGAGGCTTTCTAGTCTATGGTAAAATTACTTGATAGAAGTTACTTTTGTTGGTTCGGGTTTTTTTTAATCCAAACCAGATTTTAGAAATCTCTGGGTTTTGGTGTTGGTTTGGGATTTTTTATTTTATTTTTTTTTTCCAAGAGAATAATAAATATCTCAGATTTTGTAAATGTACTGATTATTTTGGCACAAACATGCTTCAGATGTTTGCCATTAAGCATATTTGTTTATGGATTTCAGTATAAATTAAAGAAAACCAATGACTATCAAGAATTTCATCATTATTTCAAATAGCTGAAAAACACGATGTTGACTTTCAGTACCCTCCGTGAATTAACATACCCAAGGAATTCTGTTGGTTAGACTTCTAAATGTAAAATTACACATGCTTGAGGACTGTACTTTTTTGTTTTTGCCTATTCAGGCTGCTTGCCCTATGATGGGCTGAGTATGTCCCTCCTGAGATGAAAGGAATGAAGAGTTACACAGGACAGACAACAAAATTTGGTGCATTGTGTTTTTATCCATTAAGGCAAGTGCTGTTTGGATGGAGGGTTGTGAACTTTCATAGCCTTATTAAACTGGTTTAAACTTCATGTATCATGACGCTTCATTTGCGTTCATCATGTTGACATACAGGATCAGATGATGTTTGACAAAATTTGGTGTTGCAGCCAACTGATATAATTAGACTAGGTTGAACTTCCAAGAACAGATTTGCCCTTTGCCAATAGTTGTGCGAAGTCAGACCAAGTACAGAAATGTGATAATTTGCCATGTATCTTTGTTTCACAAAGCACCCATTTCATCTAGAAGTAGTGAGAAAAAACATTGAAAAGAATAAGATGCTGAGTTCACACAGTTTTGGCTTTGAATTTCTAGTGTTATTTAGGCCTGAAGCCAGCTACTGTGTGGGCTGATACCATGTTAGTAAGAGCCAGGGTTACAAATAGATGGAGGTGAAAGTGCACCTCAGTATCTTAGATCAGGTTGAAAGTCCATGCGTATCTTGTGTGAGAGAGGCTGGGACACAATACAGCAGCCAACCCATTCAGCTGAATACATACCATGTAAATATTTAAAATTGGTGCATTGAGTGATTCTGGCTCTCTCAGAGATTGCATTTCCTTGTGGAGGCTGGTGTGTGCTACAGGCGCAGCCTCAGAATCACAGAATCATTTAGATTGAAAAGACTTTTAAGATCATCAAGCAACCATCACTGCCAAGCCATGTTCCTAAGTACCACATCTTTTGCATACCTCCTGGGACGGTGACTCAGCCACTTCCCTGGGTAGCCTGTTCTAATGCTTGACAACCCTTTCAGTGAAGAGGCTTTTCCCAATAGCCAGTCTAAACCTACCCTTGTGCAGCACAAGGCCATTTCCTTGTGTCATATCACTTCTTACTTGAAAAGAAACCAACACCCACCTCACTATGGCCTCCTTTCAGGTAGAAGTTACCTGAGAGAGTAATAAGGTCTTCTTTTCTCCAGACTAAACAGCCCCAGTTCCCTCAGCTGTTCCTTATAGGGCTTGTTTCCCAGATCCTTCACCAGCTTTGTTGCCCTTCTCTGGATCCACTGCAGCACCTCAATATCTCTCTTGTAGTGAGGGGCCCACAACTGAGCACAATATTCGAGGTGCAGCCCCACCAGTGCTGAGCACAGGGGGACAATCACTTCTCTGGCCCTGCTGGCCACACTGGCTAGGATACCAGCGAGGATGCTGTTTGCTTTCTTGGCCACCTGGGCACACTGCTGGCTAATATTCAGCTGTCGATCAGCACCCAAAGGTCTTTTTCCCCCAGACAGCTTTCCAGCCACTCTTCCCTAAGACTGTAGTAGTGTTGTATGGGGTTGTTGCGACCCAAGGACAAGATCTGGCACTGAACCTTGTTGAACTTCATACAGTTCTCCTTCGGCAGCTGTGAGCCTGTGGTTACCTGGTGGGTTTGTGTGGCTGTGCTCTATGGGCAATGCACATGGGACAGTAGTAACACAGGGAAAGGCAGGCGGGGAACTGTGCAGATCTTGAAGTTCAAGCAGAATGTAAAACTTCAAGCAGACTGAAAGGAGACTTTCAGGCTCTGCCAAGTAAAATGTGTGACACCTGTTGCATGCCTTAGGGAAAAAATCTTTCTAGAGCTGATCTAGATTGGTGTGTCAAAACAAGCAAATTAGTTTTAATTTGTGCCTTTTAGAGCAAGACTGTGTATGTATATCAAGCCTTATATTTCAGAATAAGATACCCTCTTTCAATTTTGCTTAAGTTGTTATTATTAAGTTATATTAGGCAGTTGAAGCAAGGCTCTTTCCAAGTGAACTATTCTATTCTCACTGATTAAAAAGGAATTTTAGGAAGGCAAGTCAATTTTCAGTTTCCTAAATGCCAGTGTCATTTCTGAGGCAATGTGCATGGTGGGAAATATTCCTCTTTTTCTTCGGAGGAAGCGTGGCTGAACAAACTGCACAGCCTTGGGCTGAGTCCCTTTTCCTCTGCTTGACCTACTCAACAGCATTTCTTAAATCATGCACCCCACATTCCTGCATTTTATCATATTTGTTCTGTAAAGCCACCGAGTATGCTCACAAGAGAAAATACAATCTGTCAGTCAGGTACACACGCTAAATATCCCTGTATTCGATCTTAGTTTGTGTCAGGCAAAGCTAGACAAGAAGCTTTCTGTTCCTGCACCTGCATAATGTCTAAGCAGCCCCCAGCAGCCACAGGACTTAGGAGGCTGCTTAGTGGTCTTTTCAGACTGAGCACAGGATTAGCACCAACCCCTTCAGGGCTCGAATTGTTTAGGAGCTGTCTCTGATGTGTAACTTCTAAAGAGTAGGAAAATCAGAGAGAAAGTTTTAAAAAGTATCATCCAGGTTTTTCCATTTAAATGAAAAGTAGATTTTTTTTCTTTATTCACTTTGTTTCCTGTATTCTAAGAAATACCAATCCCCAATGGCTTCGCATTTAAATAATATGTAATCAGGTTTGTCTGCAGAGCCATCAAGACATATGAATGCAATTTTTACCTTACTGATGCAGGTTTTATCTACTGACCTTTAACATTTAAAGAGCATGGGTTTTGCTGCTGCATTTTGTTTGTTTTTTCTAATTCCCCAATTATGTATTTATGTGCTTTTCCAAGCTCAGCGTGCGCACGTGCTTGAGATGCTACAGAAATGTGTTTAGTCTCATGTGCATAGGATGTAGTTTTGCAGTCCTTGCAGAGGTCACAAACCACACCATTTGAAATACTCTCACTTCACTGAGTTCAGAAGTGTCTGGTACTAGGTGGTAAATTGTGCTGTGGTGCATTCAAATTAAAATGTCCTGGTTTTCATTACAGGCATCTTTTCCACAAGTCCTGCGTAGACCCCTGGCTGCTAGACCATCGTACCTGCCCAATGTGTAAAATGAATATTCTAAAAGCACTAGGGATCCCGGTAAGCACATCACAGAGCAGCCGGTTGGGGCAGGGGGGAAATACCAGCTACTTGGGTATATCCTTAGCCCTTTGCCTGTCTGTTCCCATCCTTCTCTTCTTGCCATGTTATTGATTCATTAAGGGGAGTACAAGCTGAAATGTCTGATTCTACCTCTCTTCTTCACACCACTTTGATAGCAAGGAAAAGCATGTATATGGGGGTTGGTTGGATGTTGGGATTTGTGTGTCTGTGGTTGCCTGCTTTGTGGAGCAGAGGATTGTTTACTGGTGTTTGATGGATTTATATATTCTTTCACATAGCTTTTGTTTGTGTTTTAAATCAGGACTGGGTTTATTTTTTTTTAATCATGCTCTTGGTTCAAATCTCAAAGCAGAAGGTCTGCAAGTAGTATTTTTCCTGCTATACTAGTTGAGGACAACTGATTGCTTATTCTGGGGAGCAAAATCTTTTCTTTCTCTCAAATTTCTTGTAAAGTCTATCTCTAGCAATCTCTGTACTCCTAATTCCAATTAGGAAGCATTTCTCCCACACCTAACCACATGACATACAAGAAATTATTAAATTCTTTGTTATTTGGAACATTCGGATGTGATTAGAAGCTGCCAAGGTGTCATGGGTTCAGCAGTAGCAGTCATTTTTTTCTCCTTCTTAGTGGCTGGTGCAGCACTGTGTTTCTAACTTTC